>JAWQFJ010011441.1:0-10000 GCA_034096865.1 Theodoxus fluviatilis
CTGAACATAAATAAAAAATTATCTTTCACTGAAAATGCTATTTTGAATAGTGCTCATAGGGAAGATGGGACTGCACACAGTTTGTTGTTTGCCTTCTATTTATTTATTTTTTTCTTATTTTTTCCCCCCACAATAAAAAAAACAAACTATTAGGGTCTGCAGGAAAAAACCAGGGTCTGTCATATTACCATCACCGCAATGATTTGGGGGGGGGGACCTCAGCATAGAAATCATTCAAAGCTGCATGGATGGTGCTCATGCATCCTTGGGCTAAGTGCTTCACTCACTCTGCCTTTACACACCCAGGCATAAGACGTGGGTTTATTGGCCCTATGTGGATGTAGAAATTGCCATCCTCTCACTCTGACTGTGTGAGCAATAGCTCAACGCAAAACCATGTACAGAGTTAATGAAATTTTGAAGACACGCTAATGAATGCTATGTATTGTGATTTATTCAAATGGGCAGTCGGCCTTCGAATAAAGTTCAGTTCAGTACACACTCAGGCATTAACTCTTCAGTCCCTGCAGCGCCTTTCTCCACCCTTGATCATTGATGTTATTCCTGTTCTGCCCCTCTCCACCCATCTTAGGCTACTTTTCATGGGTTAACGCTTAAGTCCCTGTAATGTAGATGGACAGTTTAATTGCCTGTCTTGCAAAGCAGCTATAAAAAGTAGCCTAAAATGGGTGGGGAGGGGCAGAACAGGAATAACATCAATGATCAAGGGTGGAGAAAGGCGCTACAGGGACTGAAGGGTTAGAACCCATTCCTGTGAGGGAACTGAGGGTACAGTCTGCTGAGCAGTTGATGCCAGAAGTGGCTATGAACCAGTTTCAGGTTGGAACACTTCCCAGGAAGTGGAATTGGTGCTGGCACCAGCGCCTGCATAACGTAGCTGTCACTCTGTTTGCCATTGAATACTAGTGAAGAATAGATCTTTGATCCATTGATAATGAAGGTTAGGTGTGAAGCAGTTCAAGACAGAGATATGGGTGAAGAATGTATGTATCAAACACTACCTTTATTGAGTAGGAAGGGAAAAAAAGTTGTGGTTATGGCAACCTGACCAACCCTATTTTTTCTGCTGATCCTTTTTTTTCTTGCAAAAAACAAAACAAGAAGGAAAAGAGACCAAAAAAGAAAATAAGCAATAAACTGCATATTGCCCCATCTTCCCTATGAGCACTCAGGGAATCCAATATATAAGTAAAGTGGCATTTTAAATTAAAGAGAAAGTTTGATTATGTTCAGATGAATCTACAGTGTATATGACATTTCTGAAAACACACACACACACACACACACACATACACACCAACACACACACACACACACACACACACACACACACACACACACACACACACACACACACACACACACACTCACACACACACACACACACATGCAGTATCAATCTTGCCTCCTTTACAAAAGAAAAGAAACCCCCCAAAAAGGTCAGACCCATGTACCTACCTTTTTTCTCCCCATGTTACCTAAACCACAACAGTTCTCTTGTTGGCCTGCCTGTGAGTCATGGGTAGGCCAAACAGCCTTGTGACACACCCATCTTCCTCCCTTGACAGATCCACTGTGGCAAGTGTGGCAATGGGCTTGGACACGAGTTTCTGGGAGATGGTCCCAAGGAGGGACAGTCTCGCTTCTGAATATTCTCTGCCTCGCTAAAATTTGTCCCCAAGAAGTAAGGTGAGTCTTCACAACTATTCTTGTGGACATGGCATGGTTATGTGAGATTTCGCATGAGTGTTAGTCTAATGTGTAGTTGTCTGTTGGTGGCACACATGTTGTTGTACATTTTTACTGATTTTTTTCATTATTCAATTAGTTTCAAACATTTGATCAATTAATTTTAATGTCTGTAAAATACTTGTGAATTATATTTAAATATTAAAATTTCTTATAGTTGCCTTCCACCTGTTTGCCAGATTGTTCCACTTTCATACAAGTTTATGAACAAATTCTTCTCGTTCGCAGTGGCTATAGTGTCAATCCGGTATGGGTAATGAATGTCGTCGTTTTCTCCATGTCGTCGCGGCTGCCATATAGTTTGGTCTGCAGGGGAGTCGGTAATGGCCACACTTCCCTCCTTTCTTCTTCAAGTAAGGGACAACTCTGGAGTATGTGTTCTGCTGTTTGGTCTTCCAGACCACATGCACATGTTGATGATGGTGCCAGCCTGTACTTTCGGTTCATGTGAGCATTGAGCCTGTTGTGGCCGGTGCGCAGCCTGATAAGGATGACCTGCTGCTCTCTGGACATCAAGTGGTAGTCGTCTCTGTTTGTCCTCGGCCTCATCAATGCCTTAATGATGGTCTTTTGCTCACTATAGCTGACACTATTTTCAAGTTGTTCTTCCTGGGCTCCTTCTTTCGCCAGCTCGTCTGCCCTTTCGTTTCCTGGAATCCCACAGTGGGCTGGTATCCACTGAAGAACAACTCTTCTGGTTTGTCCGACCCTCTGAAATGCTTTGGTCAGCTGGGAGAGTTTACCTTTCTCTAGGGCCTGGAGGACTGATAGGGCGTCTGAGAGGAAGACTACTTGGTAGCATGGGTCTGGAGAATCCTGTACCATGGAGGCCGCCTGTATGAGTGCCTCTGCTTTTGCCCTGTAGTTTGTGCAGTGCTTGCCTGTGGCAACACTGGCTGTGGTTGTATGTCCCCCAGGGAACTGAATCAGGATGCCAGCACCTCCATTGGATACGGCGTTTGTTGCTGATCCATCAGTGTAAGCGTGGATCCACGCCTTCTGTGGGTACTGTTCGTCGATCATGGCTAGGGTAAGTGCCCGCCGAGCAATGTCAACCTGTCTGTCTCCTGAGGCAACATGTGGAACCCTGGTGCAGACCTGGATGTCTGTTTTGCCCGTTTGTCCAAGGGGTTTCTTCTTCCCCGGTGATCAGAGGGAGAGTGTTCTGGGGGAGGACTTCCTTGTATTGTCGAGAGAGCCTCTTGCTCTCATGGACAAAGCTGCTCCGTTTGAGCCGGTTCTTGGTGAGGTTGCTCAGTCTGTGCTTCATGGGGTGGTCGGGTAAGCACTTGAGCTTCTCAGCCTCTACCATAATCTTGGCTTCTCTCCTCTGGCTGAGAGGCTGGATTGCTGTAATCTTCTCCATTTCTTTGATGGGCGTGGATTTCATTGCACCAGTGATCAGTCGGAGAGCCTGATTTTGCACTCGGTCGAGGGTCTGTAGGTTCGACTTGGCTGAGGTTGACCACGCTGTGGAGCCGTATTCGAGGTGGGGCCTGACTGTTCCCTGGTATACTGTCTTCAGTATCCTCTCGTTCGCTCCCCATGTGGTGCCTGCCAGCTTCCTGAGTATGGCCAGTTTGCGCCTGGCCTTCGTCTCAGCCTGTGCAATGTGTGGTTTCCAGGTCTGACATCTGTCAAAGGTGATTCCAAGGTAGGTTGCTTCTTTATCCTCTCTCAGAGGAGTGTCACCAAGCCTAATGGTACAAGCTTTCTGCTTTGGCGACAGAGTGAAGAAGGTCATGGAGGATGTCTCCTTGTCCTTGTTGATGGAGACACACCAGTCATCTGCCCATGCGCTCAGCCTGTTAGCCGCTAACTGCATTCTGTAGGTGGCCATGCTTGCGTGCTCCTCCTTACACCAGATCACAAGGTCGTCTGCATAGAGGGCAGCTTTGATCCCCTTGGGCATTTCAGTCACCAGGTCGTCGATGAAGAGAAGGAAAAGCGTGGGGGAGAGGACTCCGCCTTGAAGGACGCCGTGTCGAAGGAGGAATTTCTTGCTTTTGGTCTGGTCGACATTGACTCTCGCCCTGCGGTTGTAGAGGTAGGAACGTATCCACTGGTACATGTTGCTGGACACACCTTTCCTCAGTAGTTTGACAAGCAGCCCGTCTTTCCAAACTTTGTCAAATGCCTTCTGAAGATCTATCCAGATGACGAGGACCATCTTCTGTTCCTGGAAGGCATCTTCAATTTCTTGCGCCAGGTAGGTGACCTGATCTTCGGTGCTGCGGTATTGTCGGAAGCCGGCTTGTTCAGGAGCGAGGAGGTTCCTGGATTCCAGGTACCACCTGAGGCACTCATTTACAATTCTCTCTAAGGTCTTCACAACACAGCTGGTGAGGCTGATTGGGCTTCAACTTTTCTTAATGAAAAAGAAAATGAGAACTTTGATAGTTTTAAGATTATCAAGAAAAATGTAGTCTGTAGTATGTGTTTTAGTAAGTTTGTATATTGTTCACTGATTTCTGTTGCAGGATGCAATGGTGAAGATTGTGAACTGAACACCAACCAGCTGCCAAGGAATCCTGAGACCTGAATCTGCAATCATAATGTCTTTCTTTGTTTACCTCTTCATTTCCTCCACATACATTTCTTCCTTGTGGTGGTTAATTTTTCATTTTGGGTTGGTTTGTCACCCACCCGTCTGAAGATAAAATGTTTGCTATGAACTGATGCACACTTTGTACTGTGAAGCAGTTTGTCAGGTTGTACTCATATACATTCTTGTAGCGTTGTATTCTCCACAACACAGCAACACAGGCGGAAGTAGTACCAGTGGTGTTTGTTCAACAGTCACACATGAGCATTTTCTCTACCGATTTGCCTTCTGCTGGTGATGCAGCGGATATGTAGCGTCTTTATTTGCTGTACTTGATTCCCAATGCATGTTTTTGTATGACTCAATACTTTGTACTAGTTGGCATTAGATTCTCATTTATGAAGGATTTATCCTCAGCTGTACTGTCAGAGAATGTGGATGTTTTAGAGATAAAATTATACATCTAGTCAGTATTGCAATAATAAATAATAGCCTTAGAACCTGACTAAAGCACAGGTCCTTTTTGTACCTTTCTTCATTTTCTTGCCTCTTTAACATTGCTTGCCCAACAAGATCAGGAGAGATCGTGATGAAGGTTGTGGTTTTATATAGCAACACATCACTTGCATCTTAGACCATGTCTGGGTCTCAAACTGCCTTACAGATCCATCCCCCTATCATTGGGACACTTGATAACTACATGTGTACTATCTTATTGAGTGAAATATAAGGAAGCCTCTGGATTCTTGGCAGACTGAAGAACTGCAGCATGCTGCCTCGGCACCCTGTCCTGACCTCTTGGAGTCTGTGACGCCTTCCGGCCAGAGCCCCTAGGGAAAGCTGGAAGTGCAGATATTACCTCCCTTTGGCAGGACTCTCTAGCTAATGTGGACATGTTGCTGTTGCAATCCCAACTCTTTCAGTTGAAAGGTGTCTTCTCTAGAGACACTGGATTGTTCTGGCTTTTTCTTGGAGACAAGGTGTTCAGTTCTACAGATACCACTCTACATGCAAAGCAATCTTACTTGTTCGGGACATATTTCGTGGGATGTGGATTGTTCAAGTCCAAATGAAACCTAAATTTGATTCCCCCTTTCTTTTGGCAGTTTTCACTATAACTGAGTCTTCCTCGAATCTCTGCTCCCCCAGATATTCCATGTATGCTACTTTTTATGGTAGCTGCATTCCCTCAGAAGTTGTAAAACCTACTTTACCCAAGTGCTTTCATACATATGGATGTGTAAGTTGGTGAATTGAGAGTGATAGTGAGGGGAGTTGGGGTTTTTCTCTAGAATATTCATTGCAATTTTCCTCAGGTATGGTTTCGTCCAATTTGTATTCATGTTGATCATGCTGTAGAAGTGTTGGATATGCTTCTCAAGCATTGTCTTGCTATCAAAAGCAATTATGTACTAAGTGACTTAGATGGCACAGTCTGTCTCATAAAGTATGAGTTTGCCATAATCAAGGAGAGAAAATTAGATTTGTAAATATGTCAACTAGGTCATATTTATGGATGATGTTTTATCTCTTTCTGTATGATGATGATGATGACAACAACGCTTATGATGATGATGATGGGCAATTATCATGAGAGAAACACATGTCAAGAAATGTGCATAATTTGGAAAATTCTCATTTTTATTTCATTGAGGAGAAGCATGGTCAGTAAAAGGTGTTTGACAGTCACAGATCAATAAGTGTGACTTAAGGATGGGGCATCTTGAGACTGTGTTTGCATGCAATATCTTCCCCAATAAACTGTTATTTTCATTTGCCACCCTCATTTGTGTTTTTTATTAGTGCTGCCTGAAAATCAGCCCATAAACACATGGTCAATATGAAGTCACGGCATGGCATGACAGCATTGCACATCATTTTGAAATCTATTGTTTATTCAATTATATTTTAATAAATGAAGATATAGATTTTCAAGGCTTCGTGAGGGGAAATAAATCAGTTGTGGTGATTGCAACATGGCAACAACGGAGTAACAGTCGGTAGACAGGCCCGACTTTCGTTTTTCCTGTGCACAAAGTTGTGTTTTTTTAATCATGTGAACAGATTGAGACTGCACGTTTGAGTGTGTGTGTGTTTCAAGAAATGTCATATGTACAGTGTATTTATTTACGCATACAATATCCATTTCACTGAAAAGGTATGTTCACCTACATAGTGCTCAAAGGGAAGATGGGACAGCATGCAGTTTGTTGTTTACCTTTCCTTTCCTATTTTCCCCCCACAATGCTAAAAAAAGTTTAGGGTCAGCAGGAAAAAATAGGTTTGTTGGGTTACCATAGCTACAACTCTCTTGTGGGAACCTCAGCTGTTTGATTCTTTGAAATGGATGACAAATCTGGAAAGTAACAGTCATTCTGTTTAAAAAGCTTTGTCAGAAGTGATTAATGAGAGAAACACGAGTCGTTTGTCAGTAAATTATTTTTTAATGATCAAATTCAATCAGAATCATTTCAATTATTCAACAAAATTAGCCAAGTGAAATTTACAAAACGTGCATTAAACAGAAGCATATCCACACTAATGGCAAGAATACATTATGACTCGAGGTTTGCAACATTGTTACTCAGAAATTCTGGCAACAAAATAAAGCCATTTAGTGATTTACATCTTTTGTCACCATCTTTAATGATAACCTTGTACCCCAGTCTACCCCCCCACCCCATCCCACCCCACCTCTCTCTCTCTGTCTCTCTCTGTCTCTCTCTGTCTCTCTCTCTCTCTCTCTCTCTCTCTCTCTCTCTCTCTCTCTCTCTCTCTCTCTATTTCTCTCTCTCCATCTTGTCATCTTTGCCTGTCTCTATCCATCTGTCTGCTTGCCAACTCTTCCTCCCAGAGCAGTGCACACACTTGATGCACAATAGCGAATCTCAAATAACATGCTGATGCATACTTATGACTTCTTACTACCTGTACCAAATTGATCAACAAGAGATCAAATGCAGGTATGGCAGTAGTAACGTCTATTTTTCCATTTTTTTAATGGAACAAATATTTTTGACTAAATTTCCCGTTTTTAGACAAAAAAGTCTTCATCATGGAAAATGTGCATCAGCATTCGTCCCTTCTGCCATGTCCATGTTTGATTTCCCACTGACAACACTGCCTGTGTCAGTGAGAGAAAATGTGAGAAGGACAGCAACAAAGATCAAGCGTCAGTTTGCCTTGTTGAGAATAAATATCTTTGCGAGGGAGAAACTGGTTTGAATGTTCTCTGGAAACTATGACAGTCTTTCATTGACAAAGGTCACTGCTTCCTCTTTAGGTAGCTATACAATATGAAAAGATTTTAAATAGTGATTTGTTGCCTGTATCTCAGTCTGGGTAGAAGAACCATGAGTCAAAGTTTGCCATCAACAGCAATCAGTAATCTGACAAAAATAATTATAAAGGAAGGAACTTCATATGCTGCCCCACACACATCCAACCCCACACCTACTCACTCATCCCCCACCTCACCCACCTATACCTGCCCATTCCCCATCCCAACCCCTCCACACCCACCCACTCCTCCCTCACCCTTGCATTCACACACACATGCACGCACACACACACACACACAGACACACACACACACATATGCTGACAGATTCTATAGTTGGTCTCTATCATTTAGTACCACTGTAAGTCACATTTGCACTTGTAACATATTATGGCACAAAACATGACAATTCATACATTTCTATACAACTTGACTAATCACTCCATATCTTTCTTGTCCTGGCTTTGATCTTTTTCTTTCATCTGGCTGTCTTCTACTTTCATCTGGCTGTCTTCTACTTTCATCTGGCTGTCTTCTACTTTCATCTGGCTGTCTTCTACTTTCATCTGGCTGTTTTCTACTTTCTTCTGGCTGTCTTCTACTTTCTTCTGGCTGTTGTCTTTCTCTGATCTGGCTCCACTGCTGTCAGTTCCCTGCTTGGAGAGCCAGGCCTCAGGTTGCTGGAACCAGGGCTTGTAGTTCTTCCGCCACAGAAATGTCTTCTGGTTGCCACACTCCATGCATGTCACCACTGTGTGCTTCTCGCGCTTGGCTGGAATAAAGATGATACAATTCTGATTTTGAATCTAAACTGCAAAAATATTCTCAGACAGTGTGTGTTGATAATGGGATTTAGGAACTATTTTATTGCTATGTGTGGGTTGCGTTTAGACTTCTGGGGTGGTTGGAGGGCATAGTAGAGTTTTAATGATCTGATCCTATGCTATGCTCCCCAGTAGCCTCTTTGGCTGCTTGAGGCTGCCCCTGGCTGAGCTACTGGAGCAGGCCCCTGGCTGAGCTACTGGAGCAGGCCCCTGGCTGAGCTACTGGAGCAGGCCCCTGGCTGAGCTACTGAAGCAGGCCCCTGGCTGAGCTACTGGAGCAGGCCCCTGGCTGAGCTACTGGAGCAGGCCCCTGGCTGAGCTACTGGAACAGGCCCCACAAGCCCAGCAGGCAGGAGTGCTGGTCGATGAGGGGGTTATCGAGCAGCTCTGGCAGTGTGTATGCTACACTTCTTAAAAAGACATTTCCTTTGCAAGTTCCAAACACATGAGTCAGTTATCAATATATGATTGCTTTGCAAGATCTCACAGCAAGAAGTTCTCGATCAATGTGTGACGATTACAGACAAAGAGTCCATTTAGCAGACAAGTAGGTACCTCTCGATCAATGTGTGACGATTACAGACAAAGAGTCCATTTAGCAGACAAGTAGGTACCTCTCGTTCGAACCTTGGCTGTTACTCCAGGCACGATTACAGAGACAAAGAGTCCATTTAACAGACAAGTAGGTACCTCTCGTTCGAACCTTGGCTGTTACTCCTGGCAAGAGCAAAATGTCACATTTCTTACACAGTGTGCGCTTCATATCAGGATGGCTGAAACATAAAAATTGTCAGGTATGTATACAGTGGCATAGTTAATTTAAATATTCATAAGCACGCCTAACATATCTGAGTAATATGAAAATTTGTTTTTCTTCTCTAACAGTAACAGCCACAGAATATTGCACTGAAGCCTACCACAGATTATTTCTTCTGTGTGTATTTAATTACTCTTTTTTTTTAATCCAGTATTTATGACAATTTGGCAAAAGTGAAAATTTTGACCAACATCAGGTTTTTTCTCTTTTATTTTCTTCCAACTGGTAGACTTTTTCACACGATATAAAAATGCATTAAAAAATATATATTGCAGGCTATGTGAATTAAAAAGTATTTCATCTTTGCCTATATATAATTTCATGTTTTCTCCTCTCAATTTAAACATTTAGTAAAACCTTTTGAAGGAAATTGTTGTTGTGAAATCCACATCAGAAGTTTTGCCAAGAAATTTGATAAAAAACAGAAGAAAAAAACAAACAAGAAAAGATGAAAATTCAAACCCCAAACAACTGGCATAATGGATGATATGCAATAACACAGGTTTGACCTCCAGTTGTAGTTAATCCCAGGATTAAACATAAAGAACACTTGATTCTATGCCACATGTTAACCCTTGGTGTGCCACAGTCTACATTTTTTGCCCACTTGACAGCATCTTCACTAAGCTCACTCTCCGTTGGTTCTATCAACCAATGAGAGAACAATACACATTAGAGATGGCCTGTCATCAATGCCAGTGCACTAGTAGTGTGCTTTTTCTTTCTTTTTTCGGGGGGGGGGGGTTATCACAGAACTCCAAGGG
>JAWQFJ010011441.1:15000-57500 GCA_034096865.1 Theodoxus fluviatilis
AAGATAGTCTGCCTGATAGCATTGCTCCATATTCAGAATTGATAAACATAATTTGATGCTTTTGTGAATCAAGTTGTGTGCAAACATTTCATCGGAGGATTTTCATTTGAAACTAAATTTGAGTGTATGAATATTAGGCAGCAGTGAGAATGGATGCATGTGGTCATATTTATGGGAGTGAAGATGAACACTCATCAGCAAAAGAAGTTAATTGTAAATCTACTCAGGTTGCAGTTTTGAGTTATTTAATTTAATCCAATAAGTCCCATTTTGCATATTTTATGATCTTGATTATTGCATAGTAATTCCAGAAAGAAAAGACAGGAGTTGCCTCCCTTGCACTATTCCAGGCTTGTTTGCAAACCATTTTAAAATGACAGATTTCAGAATTGTCATGGTTTCATACTTCTTTAATCAGGCAGAATCACTGTGTTTTTTATTACTGTGGCTATAGAGATTTTCTGTGCATGTGTGTGTGTGTGTGCGTGCGTGTGTGTGTGTGTGTGTGTGTGTGTGTGCGTGCGGATGCGCATTTGTGTGTGTGAACACAGACATGCTTGTTTACAATTTCCATACGTAGTTTTATATGTGGAATGTTGACTGCTTGCATGTAAAGGGGTTGTTACATGCCATGAACTTTACACCTATTTCTTCTACATTTTACCCAGAAATCTGGGAGGGCCTCTCAACTTTCGGTCTTTGCTTATTCCATGTACATATGGTTGCTGTGTTCCAGGACTGGTTGTACTGACCACCATGGCAGGCTATGCCATGGCACCTGGACTTTTCGACCCCATGACCTTTGTCCTTTGCTCTGTGGGAACTGGCCTCACTTCCAGTGCTGCCAACACTATCAATCAGGTGGGTGCTGTTGTTATGGTAACTGGTGCAGAGACCTGGAGAAAAATCTATGTAGTCTTCCATAGCTGAGAAAATTTAGTGACTGTGACAAAGCAAATAATTTGTTGCATATTATAACTCATTCCTACCCATTATTTATTGAAAGAAGAAATGAGATATTTGTGACCCCGCACCACCAAACCAGTCTTAAGGTGGATTTTATCATTTTTGAGATGTTTATATTTTTGAATTGTACAGAGTTTCCTGATTAATTTGACACCAAAACGAACCTGGTAGCTCAAAAATTGTGGAAGTTATAACGAGTTGAAGTTGAAAACTCAGTCGCGACTTGTTTTGAGAAAACGGACCTCAAAGTTTTGCATGCAATCCTCACACATTCTCCTTAGCAACAGGGTCTTAGAATTATCCAATCATCTTGATTTTTTGCACAGCAGAAGAAATGAAAGAAAGCGCGCGAAAGACCATGTGTTGAGGTTCTGCAAGGGTTACGAGTTGTTTTGCAGGGTCAAAATTGGTCGATTTTGGCAAATAAAAATGCTCTAAATTATCACAATTATAACTTTAATTAATTTGTTAATGCACTTAAATACATTTTTAAGACATAAAACTTATACCATTTTATAGATTAATTTTTAGAGAATGCAATGAACCGAAAACCTCAATTTCGCCCAGGCAGACCCCCACCACCTTCAGAGCTGTGTAGCGCCGTTTCGATGATTGCGAGTTAAGACTGATTTCCAGAAATGGGTCACATTTAGTTAGATCATTCTTTATGACTCGACAATACATGCAGTGGATTTTTATATATAATGATTTTTATTAGTTAAGCCATTTAACAAATTTTGTTTTTGGTTGTTTTGATAAGTGAAAATGTTCTATTATTATCAAATCGCTCGGGTGTGTTTAAGCTATTTGTTTTCGTACTTGTCTACTTCTTGTGGTGTAACAGCAATGCTTCATCTGGTTTTATATTCAATTTACAGTTCTTTGAAGTACCATTTGATGCTCAAATGAACAGAACCAAAAACAGAGTCATCGTGAAAGGATATGTCAGGTGTGTATGGTGTTAAGTGTTTGCATGCATTTAAATGACATGATGCATTTGGATCTCAAGTCCAGTTTTGAATTTAAAAAGATGAAGGGGGAAAAACACTCTTCCCTACTGCATTTACCTATAATAGAATGAGTCATCGGCATTAAAATGTGCAAATGTTTTATGTGTAAAATTATTAACAAGTACACAAAGACAACATGCCTTTTTAATTTCATTTTTCATATGTATTGCAGTGGGTTATTGCATGATGTCATTTTGCCAAATGACTCGATCCACTTGCCATGGATTATGTAACTGTTATTTACATTTATTCTGTTGTGGTAATTGGTTGGTTGGTAAGCATGCAACAGCATGTCTAGCATATAGGGCCCTATGCTTGACTTTAGACAACAGCCTAGACTAAATTCTTAGGCTAGCCTAAAACAACACAAAGACAACATGACATAGGCTTTTGATTGCAGTGCTGTCACTGTCATGCTGGGCCATGCATATGGCTGCTGTAGCTGTATATGGTCTGCCTGCAATAATCTCCATTCCCAATTATCTAACTCTGTCTTCTTTCTCTTCCTCAGCCCCCTGCACTCGATGGGTTTTGCTGCAGTGGCGGGTCTAGGGGGCCTGTCCATGCTGTACTTTGGGGTCAACGGGCTGACTGCCGGTCTGGGGGCCTTCAACCTGGCACTGTACACACTGGCTTACACGCCCATGAAGCGCTACAGCATCGCCAACACCTGGGTGGGCGCTGTGGTGGGTGCCATCCCACCTGTCATGGGATGGACTGCCAGTACTGCTGCTCTCCAGCCAGGTCAGTGTCTTCAGGAAGGCTTATCTGGGAATCAGGGATGTGATGCTCTCATGGAGACTTGTCCAATTGGGGAGTAGACTAGGTATAGTTTGATGGATTTCATTAACGTTGTAGTTACAGACCCTAGGACTAGGTTGCTCTGTTCGATTCATGGAATAATTCTTTGCCTTAGCCAAGCTGGCTCTGCATATGCAAGACTTCATGCTCTGGGAAGTGAGGTTAGAGTTCCCAGAAATTCACTCCATCATCAAATAGCAGTATCAATGAGAATGTAATAGATATATACTTCAATGGGAGTTGAAAGGGAATATTAAAAACTGGTTTTATCAGCCTCTATGTATAGCACAACTTTGTTTTGATAGCTTATTTGTCTTAACCTTTAAGCAGAAGGCCACATTTTCCTGTTGTCTGTCCAGGTGCCTTGCTGCTGGGTGCCATTCTGTACGCCTGGCAGTTCCCACACTTCAATGCACTCAGCTGGAACCTGCGCCCTGACTACTCCAGGGCTGGCTACCGCATGATGTCTGTGGTGGACCCGGGGCTGTGCAAGCGCGTGGCACTCCGCTACTGCCTGGCCACCACCGCCCTGTGTCTGGCTGCCCCAGCTCTGGACGTCACCACTTGGACTTTCGCTGCCGACTCTCTGCCCCTCAACCTGTACCTCTCCTACCTGGGCTGGCAGTTCTACAGGAAGAGCGACAGCAACAGCTCTCGCAAGCTCTTCCGCTTCTCCCTGATACACATCCCTGCCCTGCTTCTGCTGATGCTCATCAGTAAGAAGACCTACTCCAGTCACAACAAAGCCACTGCTCTCCCCGCCGCTGTGGAAAGTGCATCGACTGGAGTAGAGACGCTTCCAGCCGTGGTGATGGCTGCATCAGCAATGCCAGAGACTCTGCCTGCAGGGGCAGAGGGTGTGCAGTCAGCAGTAGCTCAGTCTAGGTAGCAGTGGTACCAGGTTAGTTTGCATGCCCAGTGTGAAGAAGTGATGCTGGAAGGGCAAACTTAAGAGGGAATGGATGTGCAAGAGCTGACGAGACCACAGCTTTCTGTTTTGCCCAAACTGTGTGACACCATTGCTGAGACTGGTCACTCATTAAGTGAACCATGAACTTTTCCAGGAAAGAAATGTGGTATTTGGCAGTTTGTAGTGGTCCAGGATGAACAATTCCTCCGATTCTTCCCCCTACTGTTTCTGGACAGATATGGTATCTCATTGCGTTCCTTCCACCAGTGTTTCTGTGAACACCACAGTGGAGGTCTGTCCCTCAGCAGTCACATATCAATGACTTTACCAAGGAGTTTCCTGAACTGTATGTTGCTTGTTGCAAGAATTCTGTGTGAAAAGACAAAGTATTATACTGAAAAGGAAAGGCTTATGAAATGAGAGCCTGCATTTGTCTGGAAAATGAGTTATGTACGAACTGAATCGCATAGATGAGACTCTTTGGAGCAATTAGCTTCAGTGATAAGGACTTGTTCACAGAGGCATTATCCCTTATGTGAACAACACACCTTTATTGTGCCATTCATATTGGTACAAAAGCATGTGGAAGTTGATTGAAAACCATATGAGCGCTACAAATTGAACAGTTTAGATTTTTTTAAAGCATCAGATTTAGAAAAAAACAAGCTCTTTTTCTTTGGAAAGAAATAGTTTTCTGTATGACAGTTTCATTTTAAGCATTTTTCCCACCTCGCATTTCAAGTGTATTTATGTGGAATTTTTTTAATTTTATCATTTTCAAGTGAAACTGCCATACTCATTCACAGTGTTTGACTTTTACCAATGACACTGCAACAAAGTAAGAAAAGAAATCCAAAAGATTGCTAGGCTACAGTTGATGCATGGTAATAAATTTTCTCCACCTCACCATCTGTGCAGTGTGAATTTTTTTGAGGAGTATAGTGAGATTGCAGTGTTTTATTGTAGAGTGGCTGAACTTCCAATCCTCTGAAGACATCAACACGACATGCACAATATCTATGTTCTGTTCTGATCTAGAACGTGTTAGCAATCATCTATAGCTCAAAATAACTTGGTTTTGACTGTCAGTTATAGACCCATCCAAGAGCAGAATGAGCAATGGTGAAATGACTGAATGGTTGCACTTATATCCTAACCATTACCAAGCCCAACAGATTTTACAGATATATAACTTGAGTTTACTCAAATTCAAGAGTCATAATTCATTGCATTTAATGACACTGGCTCATTGGCTGTTTATGTTGTGGCAACTCAGGGACGTCTTTCAAATTCACTATCAGGTTGTTTGACTTGCCTGCTCTCTGGTTTTGTTATTCATGCCAGAAACATGTATGACCTATTATTTATCACGCTGGCAACTGTTGAAACAATGCAAACTGCATGCTGGATACGCTCATGCTTCTGATACAATCTTCCCTGGCATGGGAAGGTTGGAGTGGTCTGTCTCAAGCCTGACTTGGGCACAATGATTACAAATCTTTTTCAGCCTGTGAAATAAATACCCATCAATGACATCTTTGTTTATGTAAATTTATCATTGATCTGCTCTGCTGAAAAGTTAGCAACACACAGATTTTAGGTAACGCTGAAAGAACACCCCAGGAATACCTCTGTATGCTCATGCATGAGAAAGCAAATTTATCATAAATACTAGGAGTGACTGACTGACCAAGAATGTGTGCTTGGGTAGCCCTCAGACTGCATATATTCCCACTAATCCTGAAATGCCTCTTGTGTCATGATGACCTGTACATTTCAAGGGAAAAGATGCAGTTCATATGATCAGGACGTTGATCTCACTCACTCGGTCTTGAATTTGTTTCAAGGGAAAAGATGCAGGTCATATGATCAGGACATTGGTCTCACTTGCTCAGTCATGAATTTGTTTTTTCAGGGGCTGCAGTAGACCAATGCACAATGGGAGGGCCTTGCCAGAAATGGGTATTTCTGTTGTGGAAGTGAAAGCAAGGTGCAAGAGTCACAGCAGGAAATACTATAGACCCTATTTTCCTTGCATATCTCCTGAAGCACTTGTGGTGGGGATGTCGGATCTTGCTGCATCATCAGCTTTATTCCTTGCCCACCCAGTTCTCTCCTGCTGCACCATGACTGAGAACAAACATTGCGATGTATCTGGAGCATCTTCCCCTCAGCTCCGGTCTAGGGTGTTTCTACAAACACACATGCATTCTGAAGCTGATTCATGATGTTCAAATCCACTCAATGCAATGAACAGGCAGCTACTACAGTCTGCCTTGCATGAAACGAAGAATATGCAATTTGTTAATAGAAAGATTTTTTGACTGATTTAGACAAAATTGCATATCAAAATGTCGTCTGTATTCTTTTTGCCTCCTTTGAGAATAATGTCAAGAAAATGAGCCAAGATTTGACCTTGCACAGTTTGAAAACATGTATCTGAGTGCATGTAGCTTTGGTTGATTCTGGTATTCTGCACAAGGTAAAGATGATTGTGAAGCTTGGTCTCGAATTTTAGCATATATAAATTTACATATGCAGTATTTGAGTTGGCTGTGCATTGTTGAAATGTGGTTATGAAATATGTGTGTGTGTGTGTGTGTGTGTGTGTGTGTGTGTGAGTGTGTGTACTGAAGAGACTTTTGTGAGCTGATTGGGCCATTGCATGTTGTATGTATTCTGGGGTTAGGGAGGGAGTCCTTTTAAATTAATTTCATACCAGTGATTTCTGTTGATAGCTGCTTCCTACTGAAAGCTGATTGTTTGTAGTAGCTGGCAGTAGTCTCTGAAGATCCTTATGCAGCCAGGAATTCCAGCCAACGAAGTGGACATCAAAAGACTCAAGCCTTACCCTACTAAAGGTTTTGCCCTGGCTGGACTTAGATTGAAACTCTTGTTGCCTTTTACCCTCTTTGATGATGACCAGTGTTTTCGTTCATGATGTGAACACACTATGACCATACCACCCATGCAGTTTTGGAATAACTCACATTAGCCAACCATCACAAGCTGGGTGATGCAGGTAAAGTTGGTATTCTGTCCAAAATCAGCTGCTGACAATGAGCCAGGAACTGTGTTTGCAGACCAAAGAAGGACCTACCAATAGCTTATCTGTGCCAGTACCTTAGAAGTTACTGTGGTTGTGTGGGGTTTTTGTTAACCTGTTTTAGTGTGTTTGGAATGGGGGTAAGGATGTTGTGTGTTTTTTATTCCTGTACTTTAGAATGTGAAAAAAAATTGTCTGTGCTTCATTTTTCTCTTCCTCTATTAATAGTACTATGATGCTTTGTTTATTAGAATTACGATTTTATGCTGCTTATGACCTGTGAAGGAGGTATTTGTTTGTTTCAGAAAGTTTAAAGTAATCCTGAATTAATCACAATACAGAAACAACAGTACAATTCGTGTCAATTGCTTTGCTGGAGAGGACAGACAGTATGGACTTGCACAATACATTGACAAGAAAAATACACAACTTGAATTTTTATACGACTTGTTTTTATTTATATTTATCATTTTACCATTGTTAAAGTTCGCCAATCCCATAAAACAAAGACAGTACCTGTGTCTCTTAAATGTTGCATTCCGTCTGTCTTGCTAACTCCTTCTCAAGCACTACTCAAACCTTAGTGATACAAATCTGCCCTCTATCACTTTCCCACACAAGTGTTCCATTATAATGATAAAGCTCTTCACAGATTATTCACTGACTTCACCGTTAAATAAAGCATGCACACACATATTATCACTCGCACACATTACACATATCATCACACAAATGTATGCACTGAGTGTACTGCAGTGCTCTTATGTAAAACTACATGGTAGCTTTGCACTTGACTGTTAGTGTTACATTGCAGGTGTTCTTACATTCTACACAAGGCCATAATTTCTTGTCCGTACTCTCCCAAACTTGTCTCTGATCTTTCTCCACTGCTTCAAAACCCCACATCTTTATTATGACATACAACATGCATTTTCATAAAGAAATGCACAGTCCATGCTCACATATATAAAAAACTATTATTGCAAGTAGCTTTCATAGCCCTCTAACTATTTCCCTCTAAGGAGTCATACAGTCTCATCCATGGCAAAGCTTTTGCAGTACAAAACGAGCGCCCCTTGAGGCCACCTGCAGGAGCCTTTAGAACTGAAAATAATATTATGTTACTGTGCTTGAGAAATTCCCCAAAATACCCCTGTGGAAAACATCCACACCCCAGTGAAACTTGCACAAAGTCACAATGACCTGATGGAGTTGATGTGTCTACCCAGCTGCCAGACTGACTGCTTAGACACACCCCTGGTTGGGTTAACAGAGTTCCATGCAAGTCCAGAGGCCAGGGGTTCCAGCTGATGAGTGAGCACCAAGCAGCTCCACCCTAAATCTGTAATTCTCATGAAATGGGCGCAAGGATGTGGATTAAAAAATTTGTCTTTGTGAAAGTGGAGGGGAGGGGAGGGAGTCTCAATATTCCCTACAGTCATAGGGAATATTCAAGCACTGCTAGTGCTTGTGACTAATAGAACAAAATATCCCCTGCTCTTATGCAACTGAAAATTGATAACATGTACACCAGAACCTGTCATAGGACTATGATATGCTAGGAAGGCATTCACTGCAAGTGAAATGGACAATACATACATGTAGTGATTGCTAGCATATCGTAGTCCTAGGAAACCAGTTCAGGATGTCATAAATATATGTGCACGTCCACGATATTGCCTAACACTAGGTGGGACATACCTGTGTTTGGTTTCTTTGTAACCAGCGTGACGATCACATGCGTATATCATTATAAAAGGTATTATTTTGATATCTAGCATGAGGGAACATCAAATTAGTTCTATGAAAACAAACATGATGTGATTCTGACCAAATCAATCGACGATTGAGTTTTGTAACACCAGAAACCAAAACCAGAACGGCGTTGATCAGGATAGAGAAAGCACGGCCAGAGAAAAACTAGTCATAAAGTATTTATTCATGACCCATGAACGAAACTATTGAATTGTATTAATTAAAAAAACTAATGTAGAATGCTTTACTTACCCAAATTGGATGAAGATGGTCCATCGAACGGATTAAACGAACTGAAAGCTTCGCACATGTGTAGCAAGTTGACGTACGTAACAGAAGGAAATGAAGGAAACGAAGCCTTCCAATGGGTAAAAATCGCGTGTACTATGACGTATCCTTCTATAAACGTGTTCATTGACTGCAGGATGACAAAAGCTTCCTTTGTAGCCGTTTCGAGTGCGGAACAATATATAGCAACACGTTTGGTACACGCGTACCTTCCGTAAGTAACGCAGGGAAACAACCGACGCTGACCATCAAAATAGTCCCAAGAAATTGGTTAATACCAAAAGAAGAATAAAACTATGCAGTTGTATGAGTAAACTAATGAAAGGAAAAGTAATTTGAACCTTCTCTTCAACACATTTATGTACACATGTTTGGTTTCGATTTTTTTCCTCTGAGCAAGGGTGGTAGAAACGAGAGTAACGAACGCATAGGTCTTTTTTATTTCGGTAGAACTACCTCTGTTTTTATTTTGTGGCGACTTTCCACTGAAATATGACTAAATTAATAATTGAACTTGAATTATTTCACACAATCTATACTTTGTAAGGTGAATTTGCACAAGATAACAAGCATTCAAAAGTGGCGTCGCAAAATGTCCCGTTTTTCGGCGCCATTTTTCCGCTTCGTACGAGTTTAATTTTTTTTTTTGAATCTCTGCAAAGCAAAACTATAAAAACTATTGGTCATAACATTACAAAAACATATAAAGAACCCATATAAATTTGAAATATATGCATGCTGACTGTGTTAGATAGTTTTATTCAAGTGTCTTTACCCAGACCCCCAGTTTTTGATAGTGTTAGGCAATATCGTGGACGTGCACATATAATATCCTACAAACATTTGTTTAAAATTGAAAAAAGGAAAAAAAAACGGGAAGTGAAGAAAGACATCCTGAGGAAGGTATATATATCAATGTGACCAAGCAGCAAGACCACAAAAATCAATTTATCACATCATACCACAAGGTCAGAATTTTATCCTACTCCTAGCATTTTCTCTGTCAGTCTGTGTTCATATATCGTCTCAACTCTACCTCCCACGCTTTGTCTCTCCTCTCCTTGGCTCTCTGAGCGCGCTTGGACAGAGTCTTCACAGTCATTCTTCGCATGGACACCTTGGCATACACCGACTCCACAGCACTGGCATCCTTCTGGGCAAAGTGAGTCACCTTGGGTTTGTCCTTCCGCTCGCACCCAATTCCTTTTCGGTCTCTCTTCAACACTGTCTTCAGCGGGTATTTCATTCCCTGTCCCTGTGCACCCAGCCCTCCCTCCTCATCCCAGCCGTGTTTCACCATCAGCTGGTAGCCCTTGTTAGTGGTATGCAGGAAGTAGTCTGGCCCCTTTGCCACCCTCTTGTGGTTCAGCAGGTGGAGGATCGAAGTGAAATGGGCCACGGGGTCACCTGTAACAGTCTCTTTGCAGTCCTCACAGTAAACCTGCTTAACCTCACTCCTTTGGTTCCCAGCCACTGCAGAAGGAGCCCCAAACTTAGATGGACCTCCAGGGGGATTGTCATCCGTCGATGAAATGTCCTCCTCCTCAGATGAAGAGCTGGAGCTCTCTGGATTTGTTAAGACTTTGACAATGTTGTGGAATCCGCGAGTCCCAGCCAGTTTTGCTGCAGTTCTGCCTTGACTGTCACAGAGGTCGGCACTGGCTCCAGCCTCCATCAGAAACCTCACCACAGGCAGCTGGCCAGCATAGCTAGCACACATGAGGGCAGTCCAGCCGTAGTGATCTCTGGTGTCCACTGGCATGCCTCTAGCTACAGCCTCTCTCACCCCGTCTACTTCACCTTGCTCCACATTTCTCAGGAACTCCATTTCCTTTCTGTGGTCCACTGTCACTACAGGCTGTACAAGAGGCTCCAATGTTCTCCTCTTCTTCACTGAGGATTTGGTTTGTACCTTGTAACTGGGTGTTTCTCTACTATTGGCTTCATTGCTGGTGGTCAGTTTTTCATAGAATTTCCTGACATCTCTTCCTGATGATGAAGTTGCAGCCCAAGATCTTGACTGGACTGTCCGAGCACGAGAATCCGATGCATTGTCAGACCGTGCAGGTACAAAGGATATCAGATTGCAGTACTCAGCTTTCAGGACTTCTGGGTCGTTCACTCTCAGCCTCTTCATCTTGCTGTCAGCTGAAAGTACAAACATTACATATTAGCCTTTGATTAAAGTGATGTGTGTGTGTGTGTGTGTGTGTGTGTGTGTGTGTATGTGTGTGTCTGTGTGTGTGTGTGTCTGTGTACGTGTGTGTCTGTGTATGTGTGTGTGCATAGGTGGCTGCATGCATGTGTGTATATGGGAGAGGGGGGTAAGAGAGAGAGAGAGGGGGGGGAGGGGGGGGAGGGGGGGGAGGGGGGGGGGGGAGAAGGGTTTGGACGAACGGATACACAGAGAGAGAGAGAGAGAAAGAGAGAGAGAGAGAGAGAGAGAGAGAGAGAGAGAGAGAGAGAGAGAGAGAGAGAGAGAGAGAGAGAGAGAGAGAGAGAGAGAATATAAGAGAGAGTGAGAGACTTTCGACAGATAACCCGCTCGACCGCGACTAACCACAGACAAGCCAGGCCTTAATATGCTAATTAATGGAAGACGGCTTTTCTCTGGAGGGCAAGCAAAAGGAGAAGCTACCAACTACAATGGTGATAATGGGATAAATGGTTGCTGTCGGACGCTTTCCTGTGTTTACATTAGATCTCCGGGGCGAGTAAATGTATTTCTCAGACTTTGTCTTACTCTTACTCATTCTAGTCCACTAGAGACTAGACTTCGCCTGCCTCGGGTTCACAGAATGACTCTTTACTTAGGCTGCTTCTCCTTCTGAACACGAGCACGAAATACTTTCCTATCGGATTAGGAAAAATAATTTGTTTCCACATACACTTACCAGTGGCTAGATCTGTTAACGAAGATGTTGTATCTCACAGTAATTCATCATCTAGGACTTCGACCGAAACAAAATTCACACAAAAGACGATTTACGTATGTTTACGTTCACTGAACGAGCAAGCGGAAACCGCAGAAAATCTCAGTGCCAAATACACAGGAAGTTAACTTAAAGTACCAATAATAGTAATGTTTTGTTTTGTTAGGTACATAAATAGTTAAGATTATCATTTTAGAAACATTGGTGTATGTAATCAATTTTAATTTACGTGTTAAGGACTGCCGATTGTCCAGTTTCCTTAGTGATTGTTGTCAAACTAGTCAAAATGGCGTCCGAGGACGATCGCGAAGATTCTGCGCTCGATATTCATCGGACTTCCTTGCTGGAAACGATTGAAGATCGAAACAGAACATTGAACAAGGTATTTCCCACTAGTTGATGTATTCGCGAAAAATGTTATGTAATTTTCTTCTTCTTCTTCTTCTTCTTCTTCTTCTTCTTCTTCTTCTTCTTCTTCTTCTTCTTCTTCTTCTTCTTCTTCTTCTTCTTTTCTTTCAGTGCCTCACATTTCACTTTAGGCTTCATTAAAAATGTATGAATACATTTTCAGTCAATGCAGTGTTGCACACAAGAAAGGAGTATAGTGGAATAATAATACTTGATCACAGCTTGTTTTGATTTTTTCCCCCCATTGAAAACCTGTTGGGATGTCATAAAAACACCCTTTTTGTCATGGAATCAGAGGGTAAATGCAGCATATCATGAACCTGCAGTTAATGTGATACTGTGACTGAGATTGTTGGATTTTTTTATTTTGATGACTGGTATGTGAGCGGAGTGGCTGGGGCGAGTTGCTAGTTGGAGAGAAAGCATTGATGATGATGGGATAAAGCTATTTCTGTTGCGTCATGTGATCCTGAAATGATTTTTTAAACTGGAAAAGAGTTACGGAATGTGTATTATTTACTTTTCTCACAAAGAAAATGTTGAAAGATTATATAGGAGTTGGGAAATGTTTGTTATTACTGTCTGGAAGATTACATTGTAAACATTCATAAGAACATAGACAGCTTTCAGGATTTTAATTGTCCTCAGAATAATATCTTTGAGTCTGCACTCAAATAAATGTGTACAATATACACAAATAGCTTTTGCTGAATCAAGCTATTGTGACGGTTCTGGATTAAACATATGGAGTTTCCAGGACTCACACAAGTTATATTTAGCTTTAGTACATTGCCCTCCTTGGAGTTGTCTCCCCTTAGACCACAGAGCCTGAAGCAACGGTGCTCAATTGATCCGGTTACAGAAATATGCTTACATTAGCACACAAAAATCATAAACAATGTTTCAATTCATCACCAGGTTTTTATAATGATAAGTTATGTTTGTGTTTTTCTATGTGTGTGTGTGTGTGTGTGTGTGTGTGTGTGTGTGTGTGTGTGTGTGTGTGCATGCATTTGCATGCATGTGTGTGTGTGTGTGTGTGTGTGCCACTCTGTATTTGTGTGTGTTACTATGTGTCAGTGTGAGTGTGTATGTGTGTGTATGTGTGTGTTTGTGTTTGAATGTGTGTGTGTGTGAGTGAGTGTGTGTGTGTGTGTGTGTGTGTGTGTGTGTGTGTGTGTGTGTGTGTGTGTGTGTGTGTGTGTGTTGTGTGTGTATGCTTGTGTGTGTATACTTGTGTGTGTCTGCTTGCGTGTGTATATGTGTGTGTGTGTATGCTTGTGTGTGTGTTTGTGTGTGTGTGTGTGTGTGTGTGTGTGTGTGTGTGTGAATGTGTATGTGTGTGAATGTGTATGTGTGTGTGTGTGTGTGTGTGTGTGTGTGTGTGTGTGAATGTGTATGCGTGTGTGTGTGAATGTGTATGTGTGTGAATGTGTATGTGTGTGTGTGTGTGTGTGTGTGTGTGTGTGTGTGTGTGTGTGTGTGTGTGTGTGTACATGCATGCATGCTGTGTGTGCATGTGGTTTTGCTGATGAAAACTTTATGAATTGATGGACATTTATGGAAGACTTAATGCTGCTCCACACAAGATTTCTGGCAAGTTTATAGTTTAAGATCTTTCTGCAATGGTGCAAAGAAGACTTCTTACTTGCTCTGCCCAGTGGCCCTAGTGTTCCCTGAGAATTGAAATCAGGAAAGACCTTGTCTAAGCATTTCAGCTTACTTGATTGCTTCCAGATTAAGCCGTGGTGGAAGGTGAGTTTAATGAGTTGTGATTGAATTGTATTTACATTGAAAACTGTTGATAATAAGTAGTGGTTATTCAAGAGGTTTATGTATTATTACATAATGTCTAAAATGTGTTTCTGTTGTGTTTGCATTATAAACATAATTTGCTGTCATGTGAATGCTTATGAATGAAAAAAAATCACTGATGACAGACACTAACAGATTTAACTGAATGGACAAACAATCTATATCATTTAGCTTCTTTGTTTTTCAACATCATTTGTTTTCTATTAAATTTTCAGTGCCTTGCCTTTCAGTTGATTATTATTAATGGCTAATTAAAAAAACATGTATTTAACAATGCCACTAGTGAAATGATGACAATGAAGTCAGGAGCAGTCTCTGAAATCACAGATGCCAGAAGTTGCAGCTGATGGTGGAGACATTGAGTGGTTCTGGTCTTGTGGTGAACTTAAATGTAGACTTTGGCATAAATATACACATTAACAAAGCATGGACAAGGGAAAACCATGTGAGTTAATAACTTAATTAAATTTAATGAAACAATATCAAAATAACCAAATAGAACAAAATTGTAACACGTACAAAAAAAGGTGTTGGCCCGTGCATGGCTTGAACCCTTCAGTGACACAAGAGCAACAATGAAACAAAAAGGAACAGAAAAGAAGAGGGCAAGTAAAAAACAGTACTTATATCCACAAAAAAGAAAAAGAAAAAAAGAAGTACAAATAATATTTACATGGTGTATGAACCCGTGCGGACCAGTGCGAGGAAAGGTGCCACCACTACGGGTTCATCCTGTCAAGTTGAGTGAGGGAGGTGAAGGAGGTGAGTACTTCTCACCGTGGCCACGTCTCACATGCAGCACGGAGATGAGGTGGTGGCAGGAGGTGGTGGTGGGGTGGGGACACATTCTCAGCATTGGGAGGTACCTGGTGACATCACAGTGGCCTGGTATGGTGAGGAGACGGGGCAGGCGGGATGGTTCAGTGCAGGGTTTTTCCTTTCCCTTCTTTGTTAAGGTGTATGTATATGCCATAAACAACCCTGAGCAGCAATCACACGTGTGTGTGTGTAAGATTATATGTAGACTGCAGTGCTGGCCAAAAACCCCAGCAGCTAGACAATTCTCTGTCTTTGTTGGGTTATCTTTCAGTGCGTAGGTCTTTAACCCTTCGAGTGCCATAGTATTAAACAATGCACACTCCCAGTGCACTTGCATTGATGGCAGACTGGCTCTAGTTTGTGCTGTGGTCTCATTGACTGATAGAAATAGGGTCTAATGGATAAAGTGAGTTTAATGAAGATACTGTCAAGTGGCAAAAATTTCAGTCTGTGGCATTCTGCCAACGCAGTCCAAATTTTCAGACTGTTGCACTCTGAGAGTTAACTACTGAGGAATTACATAGGGGTAAAATTTTAAAATAGAGGAACGGTTTCTTCCCTAGAAACATTTTTGATTCCTTTTTTGGCCACAGCTGTTCACAAATGTTTTGAAATTAATGCAAGAGATCATTAGGCAACAACAACAAAAATATTTGTTTCTGGTCAACTGACCAATCCTAACTTTTGCCATGGACCCTACAGTGTTTTTTTCGCTGCTGGAAAATCACACACACACACACACACACACACACACACACACACACACACACACACACATGCACGCACACACACACACTCACTCGCACACAAACACACACACGTGCATGTGTCTGCTTGTATTCTTGGGTGTGCATGTGAGTGTCTGTGTTTGTGTGTTCACACATGTGGAAATGCACATGAATGCAGAGAGAGAGAGGGGTGGGGCGGGGTGGGTGGGTGGGGTGGGGGTGGGTGGGTGGGAGGGAGAGAGAGAGAGAGAGAGAGAGAGACAGAGACAGAGAGAGAGAGAGAGAGAGAGAGAGAGAGATTCAGTAAGTTCTTAGAGTATATAGATACAATGACATGGGTCTACAAATAGAAAAGGTAATACTCTGCTTTGACCTTTACATTTGAAAAAGTCTGAGTGGTTTGTTTTACTTGGCTGATGACTTAAACATTTCACATCACCACTTTCTAAGAAGAAAAGTTACATTAAGAGTCATGTTGTTTGTCCTAAAACAATTTTCTCTGAACAACTTATCTTCTGACAATCTGCAGCTCGACAATGAAAAAGATGCCAACAAAGTTGCAAACTGCGTAAGCTGTCCTGTCTGTTTTTCATTGCATCAACATTTTCATTTCTTGTAATCTTTTGGAAACTTGAAAACGGGCTGATTTGTTTTGTAATAAAACCTTTGTTTTCTAACATGTTGGTGTGAAAGAAGGATGACACCGGTTTTCTGATTCATTATTAATTAATGCCTTATTTGTATAAAAAAATTATTTCCATGATAATGTTTTACTTATTCATTTGTCATTGAAAGTTTTTAATTTCCTTTGTTATTTGTTTGTATGAAATGATCCATTTTCTCCAATAGGGGAGCTGTGCAATAAACAAATTTGAAATAATTTGTCATATTTAAATGTTTCACCACATTACTTTTTATATGATAATTCATGCTCAATTCTTTATCTCATTAATTCTATTTTATAAAGCTAAAAAAGAAAAAAAACAACACAGAAATTAAACTGCATGGATGGCTAAATGGAATGAGTTTTTACTCACAATACAGAAATTTTGCTCTTAACATCATGGTGATCTAATGACTGAAACCAGTGCATTTAAACTGTCGTAAATTGTGTGCACCTGACCAAATAGAAGAGCAATGAATCACCTGAGATAAACACAAACAGAAAAGTGCACTTTGAAGTTAAAAGCTCACATTGCCTCCTGACTGAGAGCACTAGGGGTGTAAATTATCAGCAACTCAAACAGGATCAAGATGAAAGATGAGTACAAAACAGCCGCGACAAGTACAATGGCCATGCTGTTTACTCACCAGTCCATGAAGAATTGTTTAATCCATGGCTGGAACAAATCATGCATGCCATATTTGCTGTGGTTTTCAATATCCTGCCTCCAAGAAATGGCCTTCTGCCAGCCAACAAAACTGACAACTCACCTCTCCAGTCCTCTGCTCTGAGGGTCTGACTGGAAGCGGCTCCAGAAGTGTTTATGGGGGCCCTACAGCACTTGTATAACTCCAATCTTGGCAGCTGATAGCCTCTCTGGTCATGTTCTGAACTGCCTGCAAGTGCCCCAGACATGCAGATAAGGCCTGGGGGGCAATTAAAGGGCAGGGTGGAAGAATTGGCCTCTCTCTCTGCTGGCCACTGTATCAATCTTTGATGAAAGGCAGGAGGGCAGCTGATAAAGTACCCATTTTTCTACCTGCTGCTTGGACCCCTGGGCCAAGCTGCCAGCCAATCAGAGCCCCTCCTTGCCAACATCCAGCTCCTTGTTACCAATGAACTTATCACCACCTTCCTGGTTTAGTGGCAATTGACTTGCTCTCTGTAGAGAACCAGGGCTGTTCCCTGTAGGCCTTGCTCAGTCTTTGCACATGCACTGGGGTTGATTTGCTGGTGGATCTACAATGGCATCTAAGACTGCAGGCACCTCAGCAGAGCCTGAAGACATGGGGTTCACCTCCGGAGAGGCTGAGGTGGACCAGCAGCTTGTCAAGGAGATGCAGCGAAGGAGGAAAGGGAAGAGGAGAGAGAGGGTGTTTGAGAAGCGACAAAACTACTTCGACATTCTGAGGACTGAGGATGGTGCTGGAGCCACCATTGTAATGCATTGTGTTATCTGTGTTTCTGTTTCCTGACTGTCACTACCTGTCATGATGTTCTTTCAGTTCTTCTTTCTGTTCTTTTCATGCTCTTTTTTTCCACTTTTCCCAATGAACCATTCTGTTTTTATTGTGATTCTTTCTATAATACTAACATGAAGAATACGTCAAGAAGATTATGTCAAAAGTTAAACATTCCACTACTCAAATCATTTACTGTAGAAATTTGAGTTTGAATTGCATATTCATGGATAGGTGTCAGTCTTGTGTTTAGAGTTGGCAGGACTTATTTGTTTAAGAAAAGAGCTCTCAGTAACGCTGAAAGAGTCGTTGTCACCAACATTCGGCGACACTGTACCAGAGTTTTGAAATCTCGGCCTTACATGCAGTCACGTGACTCGCCCGCCCGGGGAGTTATGCTAAGATCCAGCCGCGTTAATGTATCTGCGTTTTGTGAAAAATGTCTTGCTCAGTGATACTGTATATACTCTATGCACCTGAACAGTCTGCGTGTTTCGGGTGTAATCTTAAGCTAAACGACGTTTATAAATGTCAGTTCTCGCGAGAAATGCCGAGCTTTGAAACTCGGGTACAGTGTCGCCGAATGTTGGTGACAACGACCATTTCAGCCTCAGTAACAAACTATTCATCTTACTCCACTATCATTCGTTCATTTTCATTAGAAAATCTTACCTGTTCCATTAATTTGTCTTTTTATTATGAATTTTTCTTTCAATGAAGGAGCTCATAAGGTAGGTTTGTACCTATGTCTAATTTCAACAGCAAATTTGCTGCATCATGTTGATTACTTTACTACATGTTCATTTACATCGTCTGATTTTGTCAATCTTCATTTAATTACAAATCAGTTGTATCTGTGTACATGCAACTCCTTTGCTGTATTTTCCCCCAGAAACAAAATGTCCACAGGATTCTCATGATCTCCAAACTCAAAGTCAAGGAGACTGAGGATGAGACTGACTTCGACAGAAATGAAATTGGAAGTAAGTTGTGCTTTAATTATTTGATCAGAGTGAGTGTGTTTGTGTGTGCTTGTGCATGTTTATGTGTGTGTGTGTGTGTGTGTGTGTGTGAGAGAGAGAGAGAGAGAGAGAGAGAGAGAGAGAGAGAGAGACAGACAGACACAGAGAGAGAGACAGAGACAGAGAAACAGAGACAGAGAGAGACAGAGACAGAGACACAGAGAGAGAGACACGCACAGAGAGAGAGAGAAAGAGAGAGAGAGAGAGACAGATAGAGACAGAGACAGAGAAATGCAGGCAGGCAGGCAGGCAGGCAGGGAGGTTGGTCTGTCTGTCTGCCTGTGTGACAGTTCAGTAGTCCATTTCAGAAGAAAAAAAGTTTTTGCACATGCATACCTGTACATGTATAACTCTATTACCATTACACTTTTCAGAGCACTTTGAAAACTTGTTGAAGAACATGCACAGTCAAAATGAGCCAGTCACTGGCCTTATGCTGATCTACATGAAACAGACCATCATTATGCTGGAGGTAAGTGCAAGGCTGTCTCTATTTTTCTGGAAGAGGAAGGACAGAATGAGATTCTCGAAGGATTTGCATCCAAGCTACACCTCTTCATCAGTGATATGATGTCAAATACTACTAACATCAGGAAGTTTATCCATAAAATTCCAAAGAACTTAGAAGAAAAAAAAAGGAAGAAAAGACATGAGTATTGAGTGCCAATTGAAACTGTAGTAGTACAAGGGTTTAAGCTGGCTCCACATCAGAAATGAGTAGTAATAATTCATAATTGCAAATTTGCATGGGTTAACCAAGTGTAACTTGGAAAAATGGTAATTTCTGTGTGTGTGTGTGTGTGTGTGTGTGTGTGTGTGTGTGTGTGTGTGTGTGTGTGTGTGTGTGTGTGTTTTCCATGACATAAACCAAAATGTAATAAATAACATGCAAAAAACAGATTCCTGATCATTCAAATACAGAATTTATATTGTTTGAGGAATAGCATTATGTTAAAAATGCATTGTCAAATGCTTTTTGACTCACATGCGAAGCAAAAGTGAGTCTATGTACTCACCCTTTTCGTCCGTCCGGGCGTCCGGTCCGGGCGTCCGAAAACTTTAACATTGGATTTTTCTCGGAGACTATTAAGTCTATCAATACCAAATGTGGCATGATGGTGTATGATGACAAGGCCTCAAAAAACATACATAGTGACTTGTCCTTGCTTCAAGGTCAAGGTCGCAGGGGCCATAAATGTTGTCTAAAAAACAGTCATTTTTCACATTTTCTCAATTTTCTCTGAAGTTTTTGAGATTGGATACCTGACCTATATATGGTATATAGGGCAAAGTAAGCCCTATCTTTTGATACCAGTATGGTTGACCTTGCTTCAAGGTCAAGGTCACAGGAGCTCTTCAAAGTTGGATTGTATACATATTTTGAAGTGATCCTGACCCTGAACTATGGAAGATAACTGTTTCAAACTTAATAATTATGTGGGGTACATGTTATAATTTCATCATGAGACATATTTGGTCACATATCATCAAGGTCACTTTGACCCTTATGAAATGTGACCAAAATGGGGTAGTGAACCACTAAAAGTGATCATATCTCATGGTAGAAAGTGCCAATAAGCACCATTGTGCTTCCTATGTCTTGAATTAACAGCTTTGTGTTGCATGACCTTGGATGACCTTGACCTTGGGTCAAGGTCACATGTATTTTGGTAGGAAAAATGTGTAAAGCATTTCTTAGTGTATGATGTCATTGGTAGGTTTAGTTGTTTGACCTTGACCTTGAAGGTCACCTGAAGGTCAAGGTCATGTAAAGGTCAAGGTCAAGCATGTGAGTCGTATGGGCTTGGCCCTTCTTGTTAACCTATTTTGCCTGTTATTTTAAAAAATCACCCAGCTCACAACACCAGTTTACCCAAGCAGGGTCACAGTTATGCTGTACTGGCTAAGTGGCTGGCTGAGTGGTGGGTGGGTGTGGGAATTTAGGGTGTTGGCTTGCTTTGAATGGATCTATTTTAAATGGATAGAGTCAACTGGATGGAATGAGTAAGTGTTGCTGAAGGGGAGAGAGGGAACTGCGGAGGGTTGAAGGCTTGATGGGTCGGAATGCATCCAGTGGTGTTTAAGTGGAATAGAGAGTGGGGTGGCAGTGAGGTGTTTGGGGCATATGGACAGTTTGGAGTGCATCCAGTGGTGTTTAAGTTGAATAGAGAGTGTGGTGGCAGTGAGGTGTTTGGGGCATATGGACAGTTTGAAGTGCATCTAGTGGTGTGTAAGTTGAATAGAGAGTGTGGTGGCAGTGAGGTTTTTGGGGCATATGGACAGATTGGAATGGGATCAAGTGGGTCAGAAGTGGAATTGGACAAAGTGGAAGAGAATGGCTTGGATTGGGATGGAATGGAGTTTGAATGAACTGGAGTGGAATGGGATGAAATAGTAAAATAGTACGTTGGGGTGGAACATAGTGGTTAAATATGGGATTAAATGGAAGCAGCATTAAGACTCATGGGAAAGGGTATGGTGGGATAAATCATAAAGGGAGAGAGACAAGATATGGAGGGAGTGGGATAGCATGAGACAGACAGGATTGGGATAGAATCTGACAAAGTGGTTGAGAAGGGGGAGAGGGGGATTGGGGTTGGGTGGGGAGGAGGAAGGTATGCAATGAACTTAACTGGAGGGGATGAGAGAAGTTGGTAGGTTGGTTAGTCCAACAGTCAATTGGTTGGATGGTTGGTGGAAGATGGGTGGGCTTTTGGGTTGGAAAGTGAGGGTGGGGTGGGAGTCATTTGCTAATTGCTTGATGGGGATTGGTGGGGCTAAGACCTGCTAGAAGCAGATAGCTCTATAAGGCAACTTTCGACCATCCATTTATATGGGAAAACGAATGGAAAGGAGAACTATTGACATTCTGCAAAGTATGTGGAAAGGAAAACCAACAACTTGGCTTTCATTGTATACCTTTGCCCCAGATTCAGGGTTCTCTCTGTCTCCTTGGAACTATTACACCATGTGGACTGACTTTCCATTGCTGTTTTGCACAGATTCTTTTGCTGAATTTTCCCGTGCTTTGCATTCCAGACATCCTCAGAGAACTTGCTTGAGATTCTGAAGGAGCACATGAAGGATCAGGAACTAGATCGGGGATTCTTGCGTGATATGAAAATCCTCTCCATTGCGCATGACATATCCTTGCCCTGAAATATTTTCCTTGCAGATTATGTTGGTAAAATATTTTAGTAGTTGTAGATCAGAGAAAATAGTTGATTTTTTTCCAAACTTTTAAAGATAATTTGGTGTGCCATGCAATTCTATATGGAAAAAATTAATGGAGATGAAAATAAACAGTACTAGCTTCAGCTGCATTGTTAGGTTTCATTGAAATGACACGATCTTGATCATCTTGTCTGCAAAAATGATGTCATCAATCTCAATAATTCAAATATTAGATATTTTTAAGATGTTTGAGATATTCTTACTCATCAATAAGGTCTTCACTTAGCAATATGAAAAAATGTTGCCTTGTATGAGCCTTTTTACTCTTCTCACTCCTTAAACAACACTCAGTAGCAATACATTTGCTGAAACTATAATATACATGTATTAGACTTGCCAGTTTATGAATGTTAAGTTTCCGTCTTGTATGATTTGAATATGATTTCGCTTGCTATCTTACTGCTATCAAGTGTACTAAAAATAACAGCACTGTATGAAAAATGGTGCATTGAGCACAAAATTTGTGCTTGTAAACACTGCAAAAAATCTGCTGTTTTTGACTCACATGCGAAGCAAAAGTCAGTCTATGTACTCACCCGACACCTGGCGTCCGGGTGTCCGGGCGTCGTAAAAAACTTTAACATTGGATTTTTCTCGGAGACTATTAAGTCTATCAACACCCAATTTGGCATGATGGTGTATGATGACAGACAAGGCGTACAAAAACATACATAGTGACTTGACCTTGCTTCAAGGTCAAGGTCGCAGGGGCCGTAAATGTTGTCTAAAAAACAGCCATTTTTCACATTTTCCCTATTTTCTCTGAAGTTTTTGAGATTGGATACCTGACCTATATATGGTGTATAGGGCAAAGTAATCCCTATCTTTTGATACCAGTTTGATTGACCTTGCTTCAAGGTCAAGGTTCCAGGAGGTCTTTAAAGTTGGATTGTATACATATTTTGAAGTGACCTTGACAATGAACTATGGAAGATAACTATTCCAAACTTCATAACATTGTAGTACACATGTTATACTTTCATACTAGGTCACCTGTGTTGTCCATCTGAGTGTTCGGGCGTCCGTCCGGGCATCCGGGCGTCCGGACGTCCTGTAATCCGTAAAAAACTTTAACGTTGGATTTTTCTCAGAGACTATTAAGTCTATCAACACCCAATTTGGCATGATGGTGTAGGATGACAAGGCCTCACAAAACATACACAGTGACTTGACCTTGCTTCAAGGTCAAGGTCACAGGAGCTCTTCAAAGTTGGATTGTATACATATTTTGAAGTGACCTTGACCCTGAACTATGGAAGATAACTCTTCCAAACTTCATAACATTGTAGTACGCATGTTATACTTTTATCATGAGACATATTTGGTCACATATCATCAAGGTCAAGGTCACTTTGACCCTTATGAAATGTGACCAAAATGGGGTAGTGAACCACTAAAAGTGATCGACCATCTCATGGTAGAAAGTGCCAATAAGCACCATTGTGCTTCCTGTCTTGAATTAAAAGCTTTGTGTTGCATGACCTTTGATGACCTTGACCTTGGGTCAAGGTCACAAGTATTTTGGTAGGGAAAATGTGTAAGCAGTTCTTAGTGTATGATGTCATTGCTAGGATTAGTTGTTTGACCTTGCCCTTGAAGGGCACCTGAAGATCAAGGTCATGTAAAGGTCAAGGTCAAGCATATAAGTCGTATGGGCTTTGCCCTTCTTGTTAATGTAATATTTGTTACTGTACTTATTCCAATAAACATGAACAGTTCCAGAAAGACTCACACATCCAGACTAAGTGATTCTGGAGGATGATTAGTTATGTCTAGATTCTCACATAAATACAAATGCAAAGTCTTATCATTTAGTCAAGATATTGTAAAGTGAAGGTGTCTAAGAGTGCCACCTCCCAAATTTGGAGCAAATTAATACCAATAGATTTTTTATCAGGGTTTGTCATAAACAGGCAATGCAGCTGATATGCCAATCAAATGCTCTCTAAGTAACTGCTTCTGCAAGTATGCCTATACATGAAAGTCCTACCAAACGTTCCTTGACCAAGCTCACGTTCCTGCCAGGCTGTACCAGCAAATGAGTTTCCGCGCTCTGGACATCATTGCTCACAACCTGGAGGCCTATGAGCCACAGGAGTCAACAGAGAAACTTGTCTCAGATGTCGTTGGACAGATGATCCAGCTGGGATGCTACCTTGCCAAGCAACCAAAGGTTGGTGCTAGATGCATCTGTCTGTCTGTCTGCCTGCCTGTCTGTCTGCCTGCCTGCCTGCCTGCCTGCCTGCCTGCCTGCCTGCCTGCCTTTTCTGTCTCTCTGTCCGTCTCTCAGTCTCTGTGTTTGTTCATCTCTCTGTCCAGCCAGCCATCTATCTATCATATATCCAAGCACACACACAGACACACACACAGATTGATTGATTGATTATACTTTATTTTTCAAGGGAAATACATGAATTAGGCATAACTGCCTATCTTAGTTTCTTACACCCAGCCCTTGTTAAAACAAAAAAACAAACAAACAAATCCAATCCCATCCCCTACCCCTACCCACCCACCCACCCTCTATCCCACACAAAATTCACACAATAACACAGGTTACAATCAATTCATGGTAACGAAATACCACGTTGAAAATAACCACAAAGTGAATTTAGAATAAGATGAAAGTATCTAGGATGACTGCATTAGAAAAGTGTGTAGTTTCAATTTAAATTTCTCAGAGAGAGAGAGAGAGAGAGAGAGAGAGAGAATTATCACAACATATTTCATGAAGGGACAAATTAGTGTGCTGCATTGTGGGTATTGCTCACTCTACAGAATTGATGAGACAGGGATATCCATACATTCAATCAGGCCCTATGTTCCAAAGCATTCAAGCTCTTGACATCTAGCCATTCGTGTGAAACCTGATAATATTCCTTTCTTTCCCAGTTGAATTTGAAGAATGCCATGGACTCTCTGCATGAAAAAGTTCCGGAGCTGCTTCCCCAGCAAGGTAGCATTCCTGTCTTGAGACTGCTGGGCTGGGTAGTGTAATGCAACCTTAAACCCTGTATCATTACTGGTATGTTGTCTGTAGGACAAGAAATTTCATGAGAAGGGAGACAACTGACGGTCTTCAGAGGAAGTAGCCCCCCCTCCCCCCCCTCACCCCACCCCCTCTGACACTCTTGGGTGGGTGGGCCACGTCAGTCATCAGGCATACTGTGCCTTGCCTTAGCGCAGGCTGATAATGTGGAAAGAAGGAAGCCCCTCCACCTGACATGTAGACCTTTATACTCTGGGGACTGTCCCCTGGTTGCCCTCTCATGCATCCCCTTCTCCCACGTTTCTTTTCAGCCAAATTCAGCAGGTTGCCCTCTCTGCTGCCTCAGCCATGGTCCTTGAGAACTATGTCTCTTAGGGAGGCTGAGCTGCCTGCTTAGTGTGTAGTGTTACTCTGCTCAAAGAAGAAGGAAAAAGTAAACTATCAAAATTCACAAAATTTGATGTTTAAATTACAGAGTTATTATGTTTTAATAGAGAAATAAATTAATATATTTATAGTACAAATACTTTTATTTTAATTTTTACATGACATTACAGAGATAACAAATACTGAACTACATGTCAACTAGTAATGTTATGCTTGAAAACTGATTATTAGATTTTGCCTGGTTTGTTAAGAACAGTCACATATGGAAATCGTTCTGCACAGATATCATTGGCATGTATTGGGAGTGAACATTTCAAGGTTAATATTTGCACCGCCATATATTAGTGGTGGCTCTTTTTTTCTTAAAATAAAGATCAAGATAGTCATTTGTCAGAGGGGAAAACTGTCATTTATTAACACTGTACAAGTAGTTTAGTTATGCCTTACCTAAGCTATCAATTAATGTCAGTTAACACAATTATTGTATACTTGGAATGCTTTTTTAAATTTCTCCATCTTCTCCTCCTCCCTCCCTCCCTTCCTTCCTTCCTTCCTTCCTCCCTCCCTCCCTCCCTCCCTCCCTCCCTCCCTCCCTCCCTCCCTCCCTCCCTCCCTCCCTCCCTCCCTCCCTCCCTCCCTCCCTCCCTCCCTCCCTCCTTCCCTCCCTCCCTCCCTCCTTCCCTCCCTCCCCCCCTCCCTCCCTCCCTCTCCCCCCCTCCCCCATCTCAAGTAAACATTAGTCTTGTTCTAACCCAAAACTGTCATATTTGTACTGCCAGTAGAAGCAGACAGTTGTATTTCTTGCTGCATACTTCCTCCACATAGGTTTGGTTCTGTGAATGTAATGCCATAATTCAATGATAAATAAGATGCATGTGTTGGCTCTGAAAACAACATATTTAGTCTTCATTGTTATCATGGCTTGCCCTCTTCATTGTTATCATGGCTTGCCCTCTTCATTGTTATCATGGCTTGCCCTCTTCATTGTTATCATGGCTTGCCCTCTTCATTGTTATCATGGCTTGCCCTCTTCATTGTTACCATGGCTTGCCCTCTTCATTGTTATCATGGCTTGCCCTCTTCATTGTTATCATGGCTTGCCCTCTTCATTGTTATCATGGCTTGCCCTCTTCATTGTTATCATGGCTTGCCCTCTTCATTGTTATCATGGCTTGCCCTCTTCATTGTTATCATGGCTTGCCCTCTTCATTGTTATCATGGCTTGCCCTCTTCAATGAACGAATACTGAACTAGAGAGAACCCTGAGAGTGCAAAACTCTGCCAAGGAGGCCTGAAGGCAGCATGTTCTGCTAGTCAGTCCCGACTCTAGGAAGTTTGGTTCATTTTACTGCTAAAACTAGTAAAAGTGATGTCTGAGTGTGGAACTCGTACGCATCTGTCATCAATAGTTTGATGTCATCAACTTCCCGATGCACAATAAAAATCTCTCTGTATGCTTTCAATTCCCAAACTACATGACAAATAATATATTTTTCCCCCGGTTGTAATTCCAAAACCATATAATAGACAGCCTCCAAAACTTATGGATTGTTCCTTGGGTGAACCCTGACTTTGCACCAACTTTTTGAGTTCTTTTGTTATGTAACTAAATAACTAACAGAGGGTAAAACAACTTCCTTGGCCGAGGTATTAATTGTGGCTTTTGTGCATTGCAGGTGCCATCTACTATTTGCTGAATGACAATGACTCTGTCATGCTGACACCACAGGAGTTGATTAAAATGTACAGGACACCTTTTGATGTGGTTCTAGACAGTGGTGAGTGTTTTGTGACTGCCCAACCACATTGTCCTCATTCCATATTTAATCCACACACATAAACAGAAAATTGGAAATTGTTGTCTAAGAAAGTGGATGAAGAGAAAAGGATGCATTTGAATTTTTTATTTTAATTAGCCTTAATCATTGCCATCACTTGTCAAGAGAATATCTTCACCAGGCTTCAAATGGATTGGTTTCTTACTGCAATGAGAGTTGCAGATTTATTCTCTCATTACCTAATACCTTGAGCACTGTTCAGTATTCTTACCTAGCTATGATTGATTATAGTTGTAATAACTTTATCCTACTCTAGAATCAGAGCAGGTCTGAACCACAAAGATCTCAGCCATGGAGCTGATGACGGTGTCTTGGCAGCATAAGACAAATCAAGTTTATGCCATTGGATTAATTATTATTTATCTTGAAGATGATAATTATTTGTGACAGTTTTGATCCTTGAAACATCTTTTAACTTGTCCTTGAGATAGCTATGAAAAGGTAATTGTAGTCTTTACCATTGTGGTAGCTGTACTGCTCTCCACGACACAATGCCTAAGTGTGGCTGGGCTCTCTTTTTCCAGATCTCGTGTGGCCACTGCCTGTGAAGCTCTTCCCCTACAACTGAAGACCGACAAAACATAGTAACTAAGTTAAGGAGAAAGAGAGTCTGCATGTAAAGCCCTTTGTGAATGCAGAAATAAATACCAAACGCTCTCAACACTGTCTCCCTATGACAGCAAGGGTCACGAGTCTACCCAGAAAATTCACCTGTTGTTAGAATGTCCAGGAGGTTGATGAGATTGAAGATCTGTATTCCAGACCCTGACTGGGCACTAATGTTCATGCCTGGGAACGTTGTATATACATTGTAAATGTCTGGCATTGCTCATTTGGAGGAGTCCAACATAATTTCAAGCTCATTCCTTGAGTAGATATTATCCAAATGCCTGTGAGTATGCATTCAGAGCTGTCAGAAACTGAATGCATTTCATGTACCAGTGTAGAGTCTATATATAGCTGAGTAGTCTCATCTGGTCTGGTCTGGTGAGAGCCTGAATGTTCCTGATAAGAGGTCTAACTTGTTTGAAAGTATCTGGAAAATTGTAAATTCAAATGACTAGAACTTTTGGAGTACAATATATGGTTTTAAGTGGGGTCTGCTGCTCTGGCTAAGGTGTGAGTGGTTTTGATATTTGCAGTTCGTCAAAATAGGCTGGGACAGTGGTTAACTCTAAAACTGGAGATGCCTGTGTCTATATTCCTTGATGCAGAGGAATGTAGTGGTGCTGTCAAATTCCATTACAGCAGAGGCAGAGTCTTATGGAAAAGGAAAAGATCTTGGGAACTGGGGATGAAAACAGTAAAGAGTACCCTGGCATTATCCAAGTTTAATGGCATGCTTTTAGGGAGAAATTGGATCCATCAGCACTCTAATGGAGCTCAGCAAGATTTTTCCTCCATGGATGCAGAGATGAAATAAAACAGGCAAATCTCCTCTCCAGTTTGAAGCAGGTGGCTTTTAGACAGACAGCACCAGTGAAAGTTGAAGTAGTCAGTGCGCCACAATGAAAGCTATTTATTATTTCATTTGAAAAAGGAAACGGGCTTCTAGCGGAAGAGGTATCTTCTCCCCATGTTGTGCATCCTTTGTTATGTGTTTGGCCTAGTATTGAGAACATAGCAGGTGATACGTTTTTTGAGTTGTGGTTCTCCATCTGTAAAATTGGGTTGTTCAGTTGTGTTCAAGTCTTGCTCTCAAGATGAGACCACCAATGCAACATGCACATTAATTTTTTTACCAAAATGTCGTCTGTGCATATGCTTGCTTGCTTTGAATTTTTGCATTCTTGTGATTATTCAAATCTGGAAACATTAAGATGCAAGATTGTTTTCTTTAGAATTCGTAAACTTCTGTCAGTTCTATGAGCTCTATATAGTTTGTATACAACATTGTGGGATTATCAGATGGCCTTTTTTCTCATGCTCACTTGATGTGCTTCCCAACTTCATTTCTTTTCGAGTCATCTTGCCAGATAAGGGAAATTATGAAAACAAAATGACAGTGTCTGTCAAGATGTCTGGCCCATTTATGACATGCATGTTCTTTATGACAAGTTCTAAAAGCTGCACAACATCTTAAAATAGTATCACTCAATCCTTAGATTCATTACTAATAATCAAAATTAAAACTGTAGTTTAGGATGAAATAAAAATGGCAAAACAAAAAACATACTGAAAACTTTAGTGAATTCTACACCTGCCTAAAAAACATTCAACAGTGAGTACAGTATAGTTGTGCAGTTATATAGATAGCAGCGGATACAAAAAATTAAAGGTAGAAGCCTTTGTTAAGTATATGATTCATAATTCAGTTTAAAATGTAGCATTGGTCATAGCAGTGACAAAAAAGAACATTTTGGGGGAAAATAAGGGTCCTGTGACAGAATTAGGAATATTACTATTTGAGTCCAGAATGCTGTGCTAAAACATATCCCTCATCATTGTGTAGTGATAGTTTGAAAAGCGGAGAGTTTGTGGAGTCAAATACGAAAGAACAAAGAGTGAGCTGAACTTCTTGACACCTGTCTGCATAATAGAAACATTTTCCCCTAAATCATTCACTAGATGTGTGGTCTATAGGGGTTAGCTTTGCTTTTTAGCATTAGTCTATTATCAGTCAGGTGTTAGTGGATTTCCTCCTTGGTCTGATTACGACATACCTCCAATGTTTTTCTTCATGCATTATGGTAGTTTGCAAGATATATGGAGCATGGGCTGTATAATTGAAAAGGTAATACAGATGTGTTGATGAAATGATAAGAAAGATAATGTAGTCAGATCATATTGATATGCACTAAAATTAATGAGCATGTGGTGCGACATGAAAACTCCAACAGTCTACTGAATCATGCCTACAAGATGCTTCAATCGATAGTTGTGTACGTTTGTTTGTTGCTTACTGGCAAACTAAGGTGAAATGGATGCAGGAAATTCGGGCAGTTGCTTTCTGGCAAACTAAGGTGAAATGGATGCAGGAAATTCGGGCAGTTGCTTACTGGCAAACTAAGGTGAAATGGATGCAGGAAATTCGGGCAGTTGCTTACTGGCAAACTAAGGTGAAATGGATGCAGGAAATTCGGGCAGTTGCTTTCTGGGGGAATTGGCTCCATCTTTAAAGTGAAAATAACAACAACTAAAAGAACCATAAACAATTGTGAGAGTTTTTCTTTCTTCTCCCCTCATCCCCACCACCCCCCTCCCCACCCCACCACCCCCACCCCCACCCCACCACCCATCCCCCCCACCCCCCACTCAACCGGCCCCACCCTTACACCCCCGACACACACATACCCACACCCCCACCCCACCCCCATCCACTCCCCACCGCCCACCTCGCCCCGAAAAAATCCAGGTTCTGCATATAAAAGCAGTGTCTTAATTAAAAAACGAGTTAAGCAGAATTGATGACTGAATTCAAGTTTACCTTTACAATTAAAAAATGCTTAAACCAGGAGTTTAAACACAAACAAAGCTACTCTGACAAAGGCATTAGCAAAGTTTGTTCTGTCGTCTTCATAAGTTTCAAGATGATCACCAAAAATAAATGTAGTCATGTAGAGCAAGAGCAGGAAATAATGTAGGCTCCAGTTCAGCAGAGCATATTTCAAACATCAAGAACAACTGTCTGACAGAGATGTTCAACAAGGGGGGCAGTTTTCTGCCTACCTACTGTAATATACCATTACAGAGATGGAGAGATTAAAATTATGATGTTGATTCTTTAACAAATAAAGGTAACTGATACCTTTTTCATTGTGTTTGTTTCATTATTTTGATTGTGTTACACTGTTAGAATGGTACATTTTGTCCTGACCTATATATATGATTGTCTAGTTGTGCAAAAAAAATGTCATTACTGTTGACTTTCAAGTTTCATGAGCCAGTTTTGATTATTTTCAATCAATGTCTGAACAAGCGAATGGTCTATTAAAAAAGAAGAAAAAAGACAACACATACGCTAAGGAACAATTAAATACTACAAAAATTACCAAGATTTTACCAAAATTACTCCATTTGCAATATGAACAAAACAGCCTAGAGAAGAAAAAAAAGGGGTTGCAGGATTGAAAATTCTCTCTCTCTCTCTCTCTCTCTCTCTCTCTCTCTCTCTCTCTCTCTCTTTCTCTCTCTCTTCTCTCTCTCTCTCTCTCTCTCTCTCTCTCTCTCTCTCTCTCTCTCTCTCTCTCTCTCTCTCTCTCTCTCTCTCTCTCTCTCTGTCTGACACAGTATCTTCCTACTTCAAGCATTATTAAATGTTCATGTTTGACACCCTCAGCCTGCGCTGTTTGCGAGTCAGATGATAAAGACCATAACACAATGAGACTAGCCGCCATTTTTGACTCACATGCGAAGCAAAAGTGAGTCTATGTACTCACCCGTTTCGTCCGTCCGGGCGTCCGGGCGTCCGAAAACTTTAACTTTGGATTTTTCTGGGAGACTATTAAGTCTATCAACACCCAATTTGGCATGATGGTGTATGATGACAAGGCCTCAAAAAACATACATAGTGACTTGACATTGCTTCGAGGTCAAGGTCGCAGGGGCCATAAATGTTGTCTAAAAAACAGTCATTTTTCACATTTTCTCAATTTTCTCTGAATATTTTGAGATTGGATACCTAACCTATATATGGTATATAGGGCAAAGTAATCCCTATCTTTTGATACCAGTATGGTTGACCTTGCTTCAAGGTCAAGGTCACAGGAGCTCTTCAAAGTTGGATTGTATACATATTTTGAAGTGACCCTGACCCTGAACTATGGAAGATAACTGTTTCAAACTTAATAATTATGTGGGGCACATGTTATACTTTCATCATGAGATACATTTGGTCACATATCATCAAGGTCAAGGTCACTTTGACCCTTATGAAATGTGACCAAAATGGGGTAGTGAACCACTAAAAGTGACCATATCTCATGGTAGAATGTGCCAATAAGCACCATTATGCTTCCTATGTCTTGAATTAACAGCTTTGTGTTGCATGACCTTGGATGACCTTGACCTTAGGTCAAGGCCACATGTATTTTGGTAGGAATAATGTGTAAAGCATTTCTTAGTGTATGATGTCATTGCTAGGTGTAGTTGTTTGACCTTGAGGGTCACCTGGAGGTCAAGGTCTTGCAAAGGTCAAGGTCAAGCATGTGAGTCGTATGGGCTTTGCCCTTCTTGTTCCTAGATCTATTTATATATGACGTGCGTTCTATGCAGGTCGGACGTTTTCTATTGTTACACTTACTACAGCCCCTCCCATCCGGCCTGCTGTATGGTTGAACGTCTCTAATCTAGGCGCCTTTCAGGCACGTCAGGTGTAAAACTGCACGTACGCTTGTCCAGACATTTTGTTTTCTGAGGAAGCCCCTGCGCTAAATCTGTTTAGAGACAGGAAAGGAAGAGAGTGAACACACACGCAAGCACGCACGCACGCACGCAGGCACGCACGCACGCACTCTAATACATACACACACACACACGCACGCTAATACACACATACACAACATACACGCACACATACATACGCAGGCGCGCGCGCGCGCGCGCACACACACACACACACACACACACACACACACACACACACACAGGCACGTACAGAGAGAGAAAGAAAAAATCGGGTGGGGGTGGGGGGTGGGGGCCGCAAATAGGCAACAGGAAGGGTGAGGAATGGGGATGGGAGAAGGAAGGAAGAGAAACAGTAGTCCGTTCTTTTTTTGTCTTTCACATAATTGTGTGTGTGTGTGTGTGCAAACCTATTACATGGCAGTAAACATTATCAAATCGTATCATTTGGGAATCCCTTCCACTAATGAACCACACTAGTGGAATCGTCCGAGGAAAGGGGTGCGATGTTGGTCGTTTAATTTACAGTGACTCCCACACAGAATGACAACCAAATTATTACTTACGCTTGTTTAGAAAATTATCTCCAACTTTGCAACTTGTTGCAATGTTTATTCAGATAATTGTAACTTCCTGGATTTTTAAAGATACAAACATGATTTTTTCTTTACTACTGGAAAGGATCGATAGCCTACCAATAACTCCAAACCCTGCTTCGTGGGGGTCTGTCACGTGATTGTGCTTTGGACAAGGTAAAGATATCTAACACTCGTCATACACAGCACGGATTGGTTTTGCCCTAATTTGACCAGGTGGCTAATTACTGTGAATTAATGCACCAACCCATGTGGCGACAAGCCATACAGTGGAAGGACGCTCATTGCATCTTGTGGATGTTGGACCCGTGCCTCGTGCGTCGCATTGTGCCGTGAATGGACGACACTACTTGATCACGCAGAGATTGGCTCTAGGTGCGGATGGATCGCACAACGGTGACCTCAACACAGAGGCCTGGGTGTTTCCCGACCTCCACCACCTATAGTTGCCAGGGTGAACTCGATGGTGATGTAACGACGGTCAGAATGTGCGAGTAACAGTAAGTCTTTCGATCGGCAACACTCGTAAGCGTCAACATCGTTTGCACGGGTGGGTAGTTGCTGGCTCGCTTCCATGTGTTCATCGTGTTCACCATAGACAAGTTGTCTACCAGAATGTGTGTGCATTTGTTGGTAGCGCGAGGGTTTTATAATGGTAACGGTAACTTTTCCAATATTATTTTTCGTTTTTTCATTAAAGAAGATTGTCACACGAGGAAGAGTCCAGATCGTTACTTTTGAAACAACCCCATCCTTGTCCCCAGAGCTTCTGTCTTGTTCACAAATTGAATATCACTAGAAAATTTGCCATTTTGTGAGATAGTGTATTTTTGTACAATGACCGACAGCGCACCTTTAACAATCAACCTGGTAATAGACTCGAACTACCTTCGACCCATGGATATTAATTACTCGTTGCTGATGTATCATGTGCAAGACCCTACCACAATATGGCAGTAGATCTGTAGGAATAGGATGCTTACGTTGAGATGCCTCTGTACATCTGATCATTCAGGTAGTTTGGGGTTAGTGCAATCCAGTGTTCACTGTTTGCCTAATGTGTGAATTCAAGTTAAAGTGAAGAGCTAGTTACAGAGCAAGAACATTAATATGTTGATGCTTACAGTTACAATCCCAAGGGAAAGTACTCAGGGTTTTTCCTGCGCAAAATAGTAATGAAAATAGGGTCTATATAAAACGTGCATCGGCGCTATCGGCGACTATCGGCGACTATCGGCGCTATCGGCGACTATCGGCCCAGCTAAAGTTGAAACATAGTGGCTAGCTTATACTTATAGAACTCGTACTTACGTCAAATCGCCGTAGTTTGATGTTTAATTCGTCCGCTGAACGTTGCCAAGACTAATGAGATCGCCGTAGTTTGACTGTTTCCGAGAGTTACGTCCCTTCGTGATGCGGTCGCTTCTGTGTAGCGGTCCGAAAGCTTAGTTGAATTTGTTTGGTTTTTGGCGACCCATGTGTCTCAAAATTGAGTAGAAGTATTTTGAGGGTATTGGGATATCGAAACATCGTTTCCAGTGTCCCCATAAGTACCTTTTGGGGAAGGCCCAGTGGTTTTTTGAGAGCCCACCCAAGTGCACATAGAGGCCAAGATGGGGTCAAACTACGGCGATCGCATTAGTCTTGGCAGCGTTCAGCGGACGAATTAAACATCAAACTACGGCGATTTGACGTAAGTACGAGTTCTATAAGTATAAGCTAGCCACTATGTTTCAACTTTAGCTGGGCCGATAGTCGCCGATAGCGCCGATGCACGTTTTATATAGACCGATGAAAATATGCTTAGACTGCACGTCTTGTTAGAAAGACTTTTGTGTGAGAGAAGTGAAACTGTGTTTAACGCCGTTTGTGAGCTCGCTTTCGGCACCGAGTGAGCTGAGAAGGGCACGTGACTTGGATTTTGTGACGTAGGACGTTACTAATGTGACGTACAACGCTCAAAGTGGGACGTAGTTCGTTCAGAATGGGACGTTGTGTCAGCTGATCGAAAAGTATTCAATACACTACATATTTAGCAGTAGCTGGTATTCCCGCGGAAGCTGCGCTGTTGTGTTTGTGAAGATATAATCAAATATTGTATCAAAAACGTCAGTAGCTTAGCATCCTTTAATCAAAAGTACGGTATTTGTTTTTAAATGTTTACGATTATTCCACTGAAAGAGAATATATTGATGGTTAAATAATGCAAGCGACAAGAAAAACAGTTAAAATTGAAAACTTGTCTTGCAATATTTGATCAAAAGTGCAACCTGAGGATGAATGGTTTCAAACCATCTGATTATTTAGGTGCACATGCACTTTCCAAGTCAGGGATATTTGGGTCGTACTTAGCGCTTGGAGGGGCTTTTAAGAAAATACAACTCTTTAACGCCATAGTTAGACAACTCCGATATAGCACAAGTAGACACAAACATGCAAAAAGCGCATAACATTTCATTTACTTTCCCAGTTTTGTCACGTATCACGTTGATGTCCCACGCACGACGATCGGGACTGCGGCATCAACCCGCAATCAGGCGCCATTGTGGAAGGAGGGTCTTCAAAGCCGTGGAAATTATGGCCGGAAGTCAGCGCGAAGCAGCTGCCCAAACATTCGGTCTTGCTTTCAGCCACAGGGCGTTTCTCCATCATTCCTTCATTCCAAAATCGATCGTTGTTGCAAGATAAAGTGCAGACGATAGGCCTAAAGGAGAATGATTTGCAAACATCGTCCATCAGAATGCCGCTGTGAGCGCACTTTTACTGAGATTGTTTTTGGTTGCTAGCCTATAGTCTGAAGACTTAAAAGCCCTCTGTTAGCGATCCGATGACGCTGTTATTGGAAACAAATTTCTTGCCATGGCGTTAGTGGAAATTGATTCCTAATGCTGTCATCGTTTGCGGTGCAACATCGAGCGCTCTTCGACCACATAAAACCACAACCACTCGCTCTCAGAAGCCATGCTTTGTTTCAGCAGCCATTGTCGAATGTATTTTCCTCTCCAACGTTTTACTTGAGTGGAGTGGTAAAAAGTGCATGCTGATAACAGACGGACAGACAGGCAGAAAGACAGAAGAACAGACAGTGGAGATATTTAAGTGCCGGGGTCGGTTGTACAGTTACTGAAAAAGAATAAATGACAATCAACCGACAAAAGTTCTTTCTTGAGCAGATGGGGCCCTGAAAAGGACCGTTTGGGGTGATTCTGCAGCCGATGAGGAAAGTTCCCGCTACGGGATGGAGAGGCAGCGGGTTGGCAGGGGCGTGCAGCGGTGCTCTGGGTCTCTCACGGCGAGCTTTCGAAGCCACAGCTTCTTCGTCAGGCCATGGACACTACATCATAGGTCAGGCCAAAGTAACAAGGCTGGCTACGGAAAAGAAATATATAGTGTGATAGGGGCAGGTGAATCACGTGCAGGGCGGTGAGGCAGTGAGGAAAGTTCAGTGAGGGAGGCCGAAAGGAGAGTTTTGCACAAACAACACAGGGAGGGACGGTCACAACAGGGTCCGCACTAAAAGTGCGTGCGGGGACAGCTTCATCGGTAGTGACTCAAGAGTCCCATGCTCCAAGGAATGTACAGACCTGCTAACCCGTCGGAGGAGAGACAATGAGGCCAGCCGAGTCCCTTTCGTCACGCAGTATTTCACTGGCGCTGAAAAACTACAACGGGAACTCGGATACCTCCAACACCTCATCTGCCACGACCAGTAGCCTACCTCTCGGAGGTACTCCCTGAGCCACCCATGGTAGCCTTCCGACAACCTCCCAACCTGAGAAGCAGAATAATCCGCAGCCTGCTCCCCGATTCTACGGAGGATGCCGTGCTACCTTGCAAGGCTGCCAGATGTTCGACCTGCGCCATCCTCTGCACCGAGACCACGTTCCTCCAGCCACGTGGTCGACCTCATCCGTTGTCGCAGAGGATGCATTGACGCATGGTATGTCGGAGAAACTAGCCAACAGCTCCGCCAGCGCATGAACAGCCATCGTGCAACCATCAGGAACCGCTCCCCCCTGCCTGTGGCCGAACGCTTCAGTCTCCCGAGCCACGCCACCTCTGACATGCTCGTCAGTGTGCTGAGAGGTGGACTGACGGACCTACAGCGACGCAGAGTGGCTGAGCTCACACTCATTTCGAAATTCCGAACCCACGAGAACGGCCTCAATAGGGACAACCCGCTGCCTCTCCATCCCGTAGCGGGAACTTCCCTCATCGGCTGCAGAATCACCCCAAACGGCCCTTTTCAGGGCCCCATCTGCTCAAGAAAGAACTTTTGTCGGTTGCTTGTCATTTATTCTTTTTCAGAAGAACAGGTCGACAGACATGCAGACAGTCAGATACACAGACAGATAAGCATGTAGGCAGGCACACAGACAGATGCAGAGATAGACAGTCGTGCAAAGAGACGGACGAACAGGCGAAAACCATAAAGACACACTGACAGACACTCAGAAACGCTCACATACAGACACACAGGTACACAGACACAGGCACACAAAAACACACAGAATTCCACTAACTTCAACATAGACATACAAATGGCCGGATGGATAGGCGGAGGAAGTACTAAACGAAAGAACAAAAAAGAAGAACCAACAAGCAAACAAACGAACACAGGCCCAACCAGCTGTCCCAAATCCATCCACCTGCCCATCCACTGAAGTCAACCCAACCTATCCCAACTAAAACTCAACCAGGCATCCAAAAACTGACCCAAACACAGTTAGCAATAGTGCCGTAATGATCTTGTTCCAAATGCTCATGTTGCGCTTTGTCTTCTTCGTGAAGTCCTGTCGATATCGGGGTTCTCCCAGCTTGCACCGAGAAGTCCAAGGAATCCGGTGGTTGTTTTCGAGCAACTTCGTTCACGCACTGGTCGATTCACAGCGACAAATCAGTGAGTAACATTACCATAAACGCACTCCACTTTCAGGGCTCGATCCCGTGTGGACACAAAATCGCTGTTGTCCGCGCTCTTAAATGTGTCTTCTGTCGCGCTTCCATTTGTCTCTCACTTACTTGCAAAGCCCCTTTTATGCTGGCCGCCATTATTAGGTATCAAGGGGCATGCAAAGAAAAGCCAAAAGGAAAACGGGTCTGCGTTTGCGAATGGCCACAGCCGAGCCTCAGTTCTGGTAACTGAAAGCTGCAGCTGTGACTTCTTTTAATATGGTAAGGAGGGAAGCGAGCGAGTTCCGCTCCATTTGGGTGATACCAGGGCCATCAAATATCTTAAAGAACAGATCTGGGACCACATAGTTAAGTCTTTTCAACATGTTACAAATTTGGACAGTTGCTTCCTTTCCTCTCGAAGCAAGTTTCACCATAGCAACGTTAGAACTCAAACACATACAGAGAGAGAGAGAGAGAGAGAGAGAGATCACACACGCACATACACACACACACACACACACACACACACACACACACACACACAGGCACACACACACACAGACTTTTCCTTTTAATGTATAGAAGAAGTAACAAAATCAATGACCAAATTTAGTCGCAATGAATATTGAAGTTTCATTCAGCACTATATCTGTCAAAGCTTCGTTCCATACCTAGAAAGAAAAAGCGAGATAACGCAGAAACAGCCTGATATTTCATGTGCATCACGTACAAATCACAAGTGACGAGCACCATAAAACCTCTCCAAGCACGGCTTTCTTGGCTATAACTAAGGAAAGACAGCGTAATATCAAGCTGCTTGAGACGAATTCTAAAAGTTTATCGACCGGCTCCGACGCAGTGCGCGACAGCACGACAGCGAACCGCGATGGAGAGGCGAGCAACACAGAAGAGCTGACAGCGAACCACGATGGAGAGGCGAGCGACACAGAAGACCTGACAGCGAACCACGATGGAGAGGCGAGCGACACAGAAGACCTGACAGCGAACCACGATGGAGAGGCGAGCGACACAGAAGACCTGACAGCGAACCACGATGGAGAGGCGAGCGACACAGAAGACCTGACAGCGAACCACGATGGAGAGGCGAGCGACACAGAAGACCTGACAGCGAACCACGATGGAGAGGCGAGCGACACAGAAGACCTGACAGCAAACCACGATGGAGAGGCGAGCGACACAGAAGAGCTGACAGCGAACCACGGTGGAGAGGCGAGCGACACAGAAGACCTGACAGCGAACCACGATGGAGAGGCGAGCGACACAGAAGAGCTGACAGCGAACCACGATGGAGAGGCGAGCGACACAGAAGAGCTGACAGCGAACCACGATGGAGAGGCGAGCGACACAGAAGAGCTGACAGCGAACCACGGTGGAGAGGCGAGCGACACAGAAGAGCTGACAGCGAACCACGATGGAGAGGCGAGCGACACAGAAGAGCTGACAGCGCCAAATATAACACGTCACCGTCCCTCGCCGACAGGTGTGTTTGCCACCTGCTCTGCCTCTCGCAGTTTCTGCTTGGTGCTGGTGTCGCTTGCAAAGCAAAATGGAGTAGTTGAACCCCTCAGCCAACTTTACTGATTGAGGTGTCTCAATCCACGATCGATCAGCTTCGTGCCTGACAGAGAACGGCAGAGAGGGGGAAGGGCAGTGTCCACCGTTGGAGGCCGACAGTGGTGAGACGTGACAGAGAAAAGCGAGGGTCGACGAACGCTGCGACAACGCGAACTGGAAATGCGCACAGAGGAAGCCTTTGGTGGTAGATGATTATTCTTCGTGCTCACAGGTAAGGCAAGAGTTTTGATTGTCATTGACACACCCACCCACACAACCCACCCACTCACCCCCAATTTTCAAACAATAAATTGTTTGTCGGGTAAGTGCGCGCGCGCGCCTGTGTGTGCGTGCGTGCGTTTGTATGTGCGTGAGTGTGCGCGTGTGTGTATCCATAAGAATGTGTGTGTGTGTGTGTGTGTGTGTGTGTGTATGTGTGTGTGTGTGTGTGTGTGTGTCTGTATGAAATGTGTGTGAAGTGTGTGTGTGCTTGCGTGTGTGCGTGTCTTTCAATGTGTGTGTACGCATGTGTGTGTGTTTGTGCACATGTGTGTGCGTCCTCACACGAGCGAGCGCGCGTGTGTGCATAGCGCGCGTGTGTGCATAGCGCACATAAGAAAAGGCATATAATACACGTCTTATAAAACGGCGGCTTCATTACGAGCGGTTCTAAGGGTCTTGGCCCCACAACGATAATCGATTTGTTTCTTTTCTATCAACAAAGTCTCCTGTAGGCCTTCCGGTTCGAGGTTTCCAACCTCACGTTACACATTCACATTTTTCAGTCTCTTTCTCTTACCCACAGACACTACGTCCATCCCCCCCTTCCCCAAACCCTCCTCTCTCTCTCTCTCTCTCTCTCTCTCTCTCTCTCTCTCTCTCTCTCTCTCTCTCTCTCTCTCTCTCTCTCTCTCTCTCTCTCTCTCTCACTCACACACACACACACACACACACACACACGTGTACATTTAAATTATGTATTCTCTCTCTCTCTCTCTCTCTCTCTCTCTCTCTCTCTCACACACACACACACACACACACACACACACACACACACACACACACACACGCACTCTCTCTCTCTCCCTCCCTCCCTCCCTCCTTCTCTCTCTCTCTCTCTCTCTCTCTCTCTCTCTCTCTTTCTCTCTTGGCAGGCGAGGTTAACTTTACGTTGCCTTTATTGATTATAGGAAGGCTTTCGATTTTGTTAACCATAGGCATCTCTGGGAAGTGCTTAAAGATGCATGTATATAAACAAAATTCCTTTTGATGTTAAAGGCCATGTACGTCAACATGCAAGCATGCGTTCGCTGGGGTCATGACCTATCTGAGTTCTTTAATTGTAGAGCAGGTGTGAAGCAGGGAGCAAATGAAAGTCCATCAATTTTTTCCCTCTTTATTAACACAGTAGCAGAGTACGTGCGAAGATTGGCCAAACACGGGGTACAGATGATGCCGTGCAAGATGGAGGTGTTTCTCTTGCTTTTTGCAGACGATGTCGCATTGATATCAACTATACCTTTTGGCTTACAGAATCAGATAGATAATCTTGCGTATATTTCTAAAACCTTAGATCTGAGGGTAAACTCTGAAAAGACTAAAGTCATGGTATTTAGGAGAGGAGGTCATCTTTCCATAGGTGAAAGATGGTTTCTTGATGGTATTCCACTTGAGGTGGTAAATCGATACAAGTACCTTGGCTATGTGTTTACGACAAAATTGTCCACTGGAGCTACACTCGATGACCTTGCTTTGAGGGGGAAGCAAAAGGGTATACAGGTATTGAGAACATTGTGGAGTCTGCACAGCTTGCAAACGAGAGTATTCACAAACATCTTTGATACGCAGGTCCAAGCAACGCTATTGTACGGTTCAGAGATATGGGGCCTCCAAAGAGGTTTAAGGGTCGAAAAAACTCATACTTTTGTTTGTAAGAGATTTTTGGGACTAGACGTTAGGACTCCGAACCACATGGCATATGGAGATCTTGGTAGATTTCCAATCTCAATCAACTAGCAGTGTCAGGGTCATTAGATTCTGGCTGAAACTTTGTAAAATGAAGGAAGAGAGACTTCCTTCTCAAGCTTATCGAATGCTTTTGAACTCTCGCATTGCAGGTGACCGAAACTGGGCTGAACTGGTTAAGAATTGCCTTTATCGGCTAGGTTTTGGCTTTGTATGGATGAATGGGGGAGTTAGTGAAGAAAAGAGTTTCATTCATCACCTTAAGCAGAGAATGAAAGATTGTTTCAAGCAAGACTGGAATGCGAAGAACGCCAGTGATGAGAGGTATGTATGGTATAGATTCTTTAAACAAGATTTTGGGACAGAAAATTATTTGAACATACTTGACGTGAAAAAATTCAGAGATGTGTTTATCAGGTTTAGGTTTGGAATCAATGACTTACTCATTAACAAACGACATGTACAGGTACAAGACATCAATTGTCCATTTTGTCAAGAAAGAGAGAATGAAGTACACTTTCTGCTAACATGTCCTGCATATGAAGAGTTGAGGAGAAAATATTTAGAACAATTCTGGATCAAAAAATGGAAAGTCAGAGTTTGTAGAACTTTAATGCAGGGAACTAACGAAAGAATGACACGGTCACTAGCAATGTACATTTTCTACGGCTTGAAGATGAGAGAACAAAAAATGCAATGGGCCGATGGCCTCAATTAAAGTTCAGTTCTCTCTGAACTTGTACACTGTGTAGTTCCAGATCCTGCTGATATAGAATGAAAATATTACTTGATTTTTTGGAAATGTGTGCAAAAGGCTGAAACTGTATCTTTTATTTTAGCCAGGAAAATGAAACCGGATGCTGTAAATACATACACATGTACATATAAACTATTATGACTTGTTTAAACAGTAAGCTTTTATTGTGATGGATCGTTGGCCGAAATAAAGATCAATCAATTAATTAATCAATCAATCAATCAATCAATCAATCAATCAATCAATCAATCAATCAATCAATCTCTCTCTCTCTCTCTCTCTCTCTCTCTCTCTC
>JAWQFJ010011441.1:62500-72345 GCA_034096865.1 Theodoxus fluviatilis
TTTCACTCAATCATTGCTTCGAAGACAGCATCGCACACAGTCTGTACACTGACTGCAGTCGTCTCATAGGTGGCAACTCCCTGAGTGTTGGGGGTTTGAACAGACCCGCCATGTCTCTCTATGAGATTTGTAAAAGAAAAATATCTAGATTAATTGAGACCTGATTTGCTCTTGCTCTAACAACCTCTATATATTGTAAAGTCATTCATCTTACCAGCCCGCAAAGGCAGACAAGCCGAAAAACACCACTCATTAATTCATTAATTCATTCACTCACTCATTCATTCATAGTTGGCTTACTTCTCACCTAAGGAGTCTATTGGAGCACATTTCGAAGTAATCAACATCCCGTCACGGAGCGAATTTCGAAAAGAAAATGTCGATGAACAGTACACGCGCTGAGAAAACCTCCACTCACGAAGCTTTGTTAGAGAATCCCCAGGTCAAAACAAAAATGGGCCGATCTAAAACGAAGATGACAACGACCACAACAACAACAACAGAAGAAAATCAATACAGGCAGCAGACATGATGGCAGTCGTCAAGACGTCGATCATAAGAGTTGAAGAGATGTGCTCAGAGCGGGCTTCGATGGAAAGGTACCACGGCTCGTTGCTTCTCGAGGAATCGAAGGGAAAAATATAGTAAGCCTAATTGCTCGAATTTATATATATATATATATATATATATATATATATATATATATAGAGAGAGAGAGAGAGAGAGAGAGAGAGAGAGAGAGAGAGAGAGAGAGAGAGAGAGAGAGAGAGAGAGAGAGAGAGAGAGAGAGAGAGAGAGAGAGAGAGAGAGAGAGAGAGAGAGAGATCACCTCATCTCTGTGCACAGAGGACATTTTCTGGACGGGTCTTCCTAGAACCTCAACCTACAGTGACTAACTGTTTGATGTGTCTCTATTCTGGTGCGGTGGATAACTGCGTTTGTTCACCTATACAAGCCGAACTGAAAAATAGTGCAGTCACTGTTTGATCGGATGTTGTGCATCCAACCTGAAAAGACCGTGAAATGTAGAGCACGTTGTAAAAGTGTACAGACCTGAAGTATTGTTACCAAGTGAATATACTAACTGCATTAATATGAATAGCTGATTCCTTTTACCATTTTTGAGATGAAACAATATCAGTGTGCGCAAAACTGGTGTGTTTGTTGAAAACGTGGACCGCTTCCAAGACCGTCCCACCTGGAATTCTCCCCAAACCTGATAAAATGTCTTCATTCTGCTACGATGTGATGACAGAGACTCTCGCGGTTTAACAAAACTGTAAGCAGGTACTGTAGGCAAGTCAATGTTCACTCCCAAAAATAAACCCAAAGTATTCTAACCGTAGATCAATATGGGTATTGAACTCGGTCTTTACAGGCTTAGAATAGGTACGCACCATGCACGAAGTTTTGGCAAAAAAAGAAGACTTGGAGCACCTGAACTTGAAGAAGATAGATGGAAGTGTGATGTATTCCTGCCTCTACCGACAAGACAGAGTCAACCAATTAAACTTACTTAGTACATCAACGTCGAGGACAAACTTGCTGGCTATAGTGTTGTATGTGTCTCTAATGTCGGTCTGCATCCACAAGCCTTGTACACAGAAACTAAATCTACACGATCTGTCAAAAAACATTCTTCAACATGGAGATGTTGAAGCCAACCCTGGACCTGACGGCAGAGAGAGAGAGAGAGAGAGAGAGAGAGAGAGAGAGAGAGAGGGAGACAGAGAGTGAAAGAAGGCAGAGTCATAGAGATAGAGACAGAGACACAGAAAGAGAGACAGATACAAAGAGACAGACATGTGCACACAGATAACACACTGTCCGACGACAACCATCAACTGAAAGTGCTCAAAAGAGACTTGTCTTTAAATCTACATGCATTGGTATGCGTGACGATGACGACAGAGATTTCAGTTGAAGTCGAAACACTGGGACCACGAAAGCAACGCCAGAAGATTTGGTTACCAAAGCCATTTTTCAATTCTGAGTCTCAAACCGTTTCGCACTTTTCATTTCACGCCTTCCCACTCCTCTTATCCCCCACCCCATCCTCATCTCCCACCGCGCCACTATCACACCCTCTTCCTCTAATCATTCCACGAGTTGCCCCAGACAACAATCACAATGATAGATAGACAAGACGCTCACACTTGTGCGCTAGCAACATCCATCCCAACCCGATGCTGGCTCATGACATCATAAAGGGTTAATCGCATGAAACGGTACCTTAGACTTTTTCAAACATGTATGTAAACCTCTGTTTGTCGAGCCCTGTGATCCCTCTATACGTACCCTGTCTACAGGTAGCAGTAACTTTAATGACTAAGTTTCACAATTAATTTTCTACAATACTCATTCTGTAAATGCGTTTGTGAGCATTGCAGAGAACGATACATCCATTCAGCGCGGCTGAGACTACAGTCAATTATTATCTCTGTGTTCAGAATGCGATACATCCACGCACGCCTGCCTCATCAGGTACATGATAGTAAATTGTTAACAAGAAAGGGTGTCTCAGGGGATAGTTATGAACTGCTATCATGTTATCGATTTATTATTTGACTTGATTTGCTGAAGTAACATCCTCCATGTAATGCTGGTCTGTTTGTGTGCTTCTGATCTTGTTTGTTCGTTCATTTACTTGGTTGTTTTTGCACGAAACAGACTCATAATTTCAAACAATGTGGTCAGTTTTTCACATGCAACAGTATTTCATTTTTCAAACTTACGTGTTAGTTGCCTCTGTAAATACAAGAATCACTTGTTCACACGGTTATCCATTAACTCAGAAATACGAGACAAGCTGCCTTTTTGAAGTCGTATACGATTCCCCTCTCTCGTTATTTCAAAGACTTGCTGCGGCATAGAACTTCTTTTCCATGCTGAAAAAAATGTCGAACCTGCGGTTTCCCATCATGCGTTTTCTTTCAAGTCGTTCACGACACTTCCGTCCAGTGGGGATCTGACAGCCACCCTTCGCGCAGAAAGATCTACTCGGAGATTTTCCATCGAAATTACGCCGCTCTTTATTTGCTGGCACGCGTGGGCTGATTGAGGAGTTTGTTTTTCTCTGACGAACGAGCTCAACTGGGATATCTTTGTTTAAACAGTAGTTTCGGGTTTCAAGGATCCGGGATCCGCCGCATGCTGCGTGCAGAAAGGGAAAGGTGTGGGCTGACCGGTCCAATCTGCAAGGTGTGCATGGCGGCCGCTTTCGTACCCTGGTCTGCACACTTGGCGGTGCACTCTGTACTGTACACCTGGATAGTGGCACTTAGAGGACATATGAACTATGAGAAAAGAAATCATTTTAAATTATAGAAAAGAAGATCTAGCGTTTTATGTGAACAGATGGTGTATTCCGAGTAACAAATGCTGACAATATGACGGATTTTCTTATATTTTCTTTGTGACAGAAGGAAAGGTGGAGGTCTCTTGTTGAAAAGGGCCTCGCTGGTGAATTGAGTATTCGAACAACAATCGGTTTGACTTTTAAATCAGCGCATGCGTACTCACACAATTTAGTTCGAGACTTCTGAATGGGTGGTTGGCTACGCGCAACGTCTGTCTTCGGTAGATATGGAGGTATACTTGAGTTAAGCTGAAAAATAAAATGTCCATAATAATTATTAAAGTAGTGGTGTGATATTGTGAACATCGTTGTAATGTTATGCGGGCCAACATTTTGATGACATCTTCCAACATGCCATGTAACGTCCAAAAGTATGAACCGTCCCAAAGTATGAACCGGAAATCGTCGCAGAGTTATCTGCCCGGTACTCTTAATAATTCGACTCTAAAAAGAGACGGCACCCGCCACTCCGCCTGACTGACTTGGCACACCCGGGGAGTTATGCTAAGATCCGGCCGCGTAAATATATCTGCGTTTTGTGACAAACGTCTTGCTCGGCGGTACTGTACTCCATGCACCTTAACGGTGCGTGTGATTCGGGTGTAATCTTAAGCTAAACGACGTTTATTGGCGCTGCTGAAATGGTCGAAGTCGGAAACATTCCGAACGTCGTTTAGCTTAAGATTACACCCGAATCACGCGCACCGTTAAGGTGCATGGAGTACAGTACCGCCGAGCAAGACGTTTGTCACAAAACGCAGATATATTTACGCGGCCGGATCTTAGCATAACTCCCCGGGCGTGCCAAGTCAGTCAACGGTCACGTTTTATAAAACCAGACTACAAATAGACTACAGGGAGGTGACTCCCATATTATTTCCGGCAGGGGAGACGGCTTTTCACGGGAAAAACTTTTTTGAACGCTACATTATGTGTTAAACGGCACAAATGCACCAAAAACACAAAAACTCGTAAAGCAACTAATGCGTCGTTTGTCGGGAGATATTCCATGCGAAGAACAGGTGCAGGAGCGGTAAATCGCATAAAGAGAGAGCCGAGCAGATAACTCTGCGACGATTTCCGGTTCATACTTTTGGACGGTTCATACTTTTGGACGTTACATGCCATCTGCTTAAGTGTCAAAATTACAAAGTATTATTTTTTTTCTACAACGTTGTAATTAAGTAGACAACATTATTATTAAGTTCACATTATTTAAACGGTGTCTTTTGTTACATGCATAGCGCCATAATTAAAATTAGCATCAACCAGGTCACAATTTTCTCAAGAACGTTCCAGATATGCAGAGAACATGAATTAGTCTGTCTTTCAACAAGAATGTTGCCAACCAAACGGCTGCTGGTATTTGATACAAGCTGCCTGCGACACCATTTGCATAACCGTCCGTCCATTGACGCTTACAGAACCGGGTGTCAAACAGGTGTATGCATCCTGGAAAGATCGAGTCTAATCATGCAAGTTCCTTACCACAGTGCAGACCAAAGTTGTGCTGTCTGTTGTGCGCTCATTTTTCATTACGTGGAACTGCTTTCTGCACATGTATCAAGTGACGCCATTCAGGGAACCAGTGCACGAACCATTTTATCCCCCAGACTGAACCCACCACAGGCATATTATCAATGACGCTGATAACGTAGCTTCTTTGAAAACGGCAATTACTGTGAAGGTTGGACTTGCTGGCAATCGTGCAAGGCGACTGGGTGGTGTGACTCAGCTCATCCTCTTATTGAAATCCATTGAGACTTCTCATGTTTTCTGCAAACATACCCAGGACGGGCACTCTTTGGTGGTATTTAAACCCTAATATCACCTCCCTCCACACTCACTCACACAATTCTCAAATTCTTTCTGTTTTCGTGTCTAGGGGTATCACTAATGGAGGGGTGATAATTAATTCACTCACTCTCGTCCCACGCTCGCATGACGTGACACATTATTCATCAAAGATTTTCTGTAATCAGACATAATCATGAGTAAAATCAAATTCAAGGCAATATGAATGAAAATGTCAATCAATTCTATCAGTCTACTCTCTGACTGAAAAGTAGAGGATTAATTTCACTGACCCAAAACCAAAGTTGACCCCGATTACTCACAAGTTAAAGCAAACAGGCGATTACGATTCTCGATTCTCGAACCAATCAAATCATTGTTGCATCACTGATAATTTTAGAAACAGCCGGTTCAAACAGGTCTCAAAGTGCAAGCCCCAGGCTTGTTCCCACCAAAACATCAATGGCGAATGCCTTAAACAATACATACAAAATGGAATAATGGCTGGACCTGTAACACCTAATGATGTTGGAAAGCCTGATTGTGATAACCAAATGTTACAACTCTTATTAAAACCAGTCATAGCTACTGACGTTCAACATAATATGTTTCATCTTGCTTCTCAGGAAGGCTCTTTGAAACAATTGTCATAGACAAGAATGAAAGTCCATATTTTCATATAAGGACTTATGCCCCTATCTGAAAATGGAGAAGAGTTGCCTAACATGCCATTGCGAAGCCGCACAGTTATTGTTGTAGTACTGTGATTTAGCAGTACTTTGCATCACCACCACACCCACAACCACCACCAGCACCACCTGCATCACAAGCACCCCCACCATCACAATGTCCACCACCATTGTGGACGTTTGTACTCTTCGATCAATGTTGCACTTCATGTGTCGTGGTTAAGGTTTTTTCTCTCTCACCCATTCAGATAAAAAGAGCTACAAGACTTTCCAGAGATCTTAAAATGACAGATACCATGGGAAAATCCTTCGCTCGTGACTCAAGAGAGCACTGTGTGACTCGAAGCTATGTTAAAACCGCGTCGAATTTTCACGCCATCTTTCACTCTTGTGAAAATATTAATCCAAAGGTGACCAGAGAGAGAGAATAAAATCTATTCGTTGCAACCTTGTCAAAGATACAAAATGAATGATATCTTTTCAAGAGTCCTAATGACGTGCTAATGCCCACTAACAGCTTGTTCAAAACCGTATAGATTCCCATCAGGATAATCTTTTTTCGTCTTGCTCCCATAAAGCTGCATACACAACATAAGTTTTGCTGGATCAGATTCCCGGAAATTACGTCACGGCCAATGATCTATCATAACATCCATCAGGCTTTTGCCTGGGTGCTACATATTTTCCACGCGAAAATGTCTGGACGCATGCAAGTATTACTCTCTTTTACCCGTCCTCTTGCTCAATTCAACATTCATGGCACAACAAGCTCGCGCGAGGTGAGAATCACATCCCGACGAGGCCATGCCATCAACGTCGGGAACGTGCAGGTGAAATTGCGTGCTCGGAGAGAGGTGTGGAATAATTCATTGCATAGATGTGAATGTGGGAGTTAGCAGCCTAGCATCTGACTGGACCCAATATTTCCTTGCGGACTTTATGATGTTCTTCTATGTAAGAGCAACTGTTAGTTGGTACTAACTGCGGTCCTTAGATCGCATTACATGTGCATTTTGGTGCATACTGCACTTTTTTTCGTCCAAAATTAGCTTTGGAAAGTCCCAACATAAAGAACACGATGGCAGAATGACATATACAGATGTAAGTAGCTGTGGTGTTGTTGTTGTTTTGTTTGTTTTTTTGTTTTTTTGTGGATTCTTTTAAAAAAATGTGTCAGCTCTAGAATTGGGGTGGACAATACGCACAGTAACGTACTATACACAGACATCTATGATAACACATTTCCACAAATTTTGTTCGAGATATTTTGAAGTTGGAAATGTTCTTTCAGAAAGTATTGTTCATTCAAGGTTTTGAGAAATCACAAAGGTCTGGGCCTATTCCGTCGTTCTGATATTTGCTACTAACTTAGGATTCGCAGTCAAAAGACATTTTCTCAAATCATTCAGGTACGGATGTCTGTTAGGATTGCCCTGCATTCAACTTACAAGGCATTACATACACAAAGGTTGCCCAGGCGAGACCAAGTCATAGGCTCGTGCAGTACTCAAAGTAGGCACTCTTCTGTCTCTGTGTGTGTGTGTGTGTGTGTGTGTGTGTGTGTGTGTGTGTGTGTGTGTGTGTGTGTGTGTGTGTGTTTGTTTGTTTTACAGATTCCTGTGATCCTTCTCATGACCAGAGCACACTTGAACTTAATTTACATCCTTCAAGACCAAAAATTTCAGATAAAGAAAGAAATAATGTACCTGAGTAAGTGTTGTTGACCCTTTTCTTAATACCCTGTGTGGTCTATTGAATTGCTTATGAGGGATTAATATCCCGGCGAAATATGATAGTAGAAATATTTTATCTGAAGCACAGATCATTATTGTGATCTTCGTTTCATCCCGGGTTGTACCCATGTAGCTTTGCTTTTCCTAAGTGAATATGGAAAATGTATCTGTTTAAAACAATCTAGCATGACTATTGGTCTTTCAGGATGATTTTTCCTCACCAAAGGATGGCTCTCTCTCTCTTTCTCTCTCTCTCTCTCTCTCTCTCTCTCTCTCTCTCTCTCTCTCTCTCTCTCTCTCTTGGTGTAATAATTGATGATCATTTAGGATGGCAATCACACATTGATTATATTTGTAAAAAAATTATCAATTAATGTATTTCTTCTCTCCAAATTAAGCATGATTATTGGTCTTTCAGGATGATTTTTCCTCACCAAAGAATGGTGCTCTCTCTCTCTCTCTCTCTCTCTCTCTCTCTCTCTCTCTCTCTCTCTCTCTCTCTCTCTCTCTTGGTGTAATAATTGATGATCATTTAGGATGGCAATCACACATTGATTATATTTGTAAAAAAATATCAATTAATCTATTTCTTCTCTCCAAATTAAGACATATTGTTGACGTTCAAACTTGCAAAATCTTCTTCCATGCTCATATCTTATCTCACGTTAATTATGCGTCAACAATTTGGGATGGCTGTAGTGACGCTAACTTGAAAAGGCTGAAGTCATTGTATCGAAGAGCCTCTAAGCTTATGATAACAGATAGTTCACTATCTACAAATGACAAAATGAAAGAACTTAACATATTGCCTTTTCATAAGCATTTACAATTCAATAAATGTGTCTTAATGAAAAGAATTAATGATTGTGATGTGCCTGATTATTTGATAAACTTATTCCAACATTCAAATATTCGTGTACATAACTTTATAATACCACAACCTAGGATTGATTTGTTTAAACATAGCCTATCTTATTCAGGGGCTACTATGTGGAACACACTATCCAATTCTCTAAAAATTGCGAAATCTTTAGAGAAATTTAAATTGAAACTACATACTTTCTTATGCAGTCATCCTAGATACTTTCATCTTATTCTAAATTCACTTTGTGGCTATTTTCAACGTGGTATTTCGTTACCATGAATTGATTGTAACCTGTGTTATTGTGTGAATTTTGTGTGGGATAGAGGGTGGGTGGGTGGGTAGGGGTGGGGGATGGGATTGGATTTGTTTGTTTGTTTTCTTGTTTTAACAAGGGCTGGATGTAAGATAGGCAGTTATGCCTAATTCATGTATTTCCTTTGAAAAATAAAGTTTAATCAATCAATCTCTCTCTCTCTCTCTCTCTCTCTCTCTCTCTCTCTCTCTCTCTCCCTCCCTCCCTCCCTCCCTCACTCCCCGACACACACACACACACACACACACACACACACACACACACACACACACACACACTCACACAGACACTTTGACACACACACACACACACACACACACACACACACACACACACACACACACACGCACACACACACACACACACAGAACACATACACACATACAATTTCTACCGTTGCTGTTGTTGTTGCTGCTGCTGCTACTGCAGCTACTGTTGTTGCGTTTGCTGTTGCCGCTCTTGTTGGACGCCATCGCGAATGAGACCACTTTCACTTGTAACTCATCAAGCGGAGTGTGAATCCCACCTTGCGTTCGAGACAATGCATAATGAAATGCAGGGGTTGAGTTGCTGAAGGCCGACCTCTCTCCAGGGAGCAAGGGATAGAGTGCTTTCGTGACAGCTTCCCAAGCGCTGAGGGAAATGCTTCCGGCGCTCGTGGGCTGTGCATCTTGGGAGTACCGGTCAAGACTATCCAAGTTTCCCATTAGGACTCTCCCTGCCTGTCTGTCAGCTGGAGGGGGGCTAAGATTGTAGAAGGAAAGGTGATGATAGGAGTGGGATCAATAAATAATCGCTATTTTAATGTGCATGCTTTAGAAACCATGAGACTATAAAGCTAAACGTATTACCACCATTAGAGTTTCTAAAAGTTTTCCCAGATAGACGCCTTGCATAAGGAAGGTAATGAGCTCAATGAGATGTAATTAATAGAGGAGCTTTCCAGTGGTGTGCGTGTTGCAACAGAGGAGGCAGTCCTGTGGCGAGTGGCAAATCACCAAGGCCGCATTGCGTAGACGTGAGGTCTTGCGAGGCATAGACCGGTGTCGACCTGTGTCCACATTTCACTTCCCGTACGTCTGCTTCCATTATG
>JAWQFJ010011442.1:0-24621 GCA_034096865.1 Theodoxus fluviatilis
AGGTATGTATAGGTATCCTGGATGTTTGTTCAAACCATGCATGTTTATTTTATTACTCTTTTGCGTTCAGACGGTAAATTTGCAAGGCTCTCTCTCTCTCTCTCTCTCTCTCTCTCTCTCTCTCTCTCTCTCTCTCTCTCTCTCCTCCCTCCCTCCCTCCCTCGTTCCCTCATTCCTCCCTTATCTGTTAACCAGTCTTCCTGTCTGGACCTGACCCTAACTTATGTCTTTCAGCATCGTTTGCTTTCTCACAGCTGTCGTGGCTCCACTCTGCCGCTGGGCCAAGTATATTTTATTATTGCCCCCCCCCCCCCCCTGCACTTTTGACCCCATCTGCCCACTCTATTGGACGGAGGGAGAGAGACTACCAGATCCCGATATAGAGACGATAATACAGACAACAGTCTAGGGATGTAGAGGGATAGGGAAGAGTGGCGATGCATGCGATGGGAGAGAGACCACAACGATCCCGTCTTAGGAACACCATATGTGTGATTTGAAATGAAAAAGGCGAGTCAGGTTTGACGATGTTAAGCCCAGCACCCCATGGAGAACCGCGGAGTGTCATTTCCTTTGTCTCGTGCTGCACTGCAAGTCCAAAAAATGAAGCGGCAAAGGTCAAGGAACGGTGATGTAAGTAGCTGCAATAGTGATGTCCGCGAAATGATGAGGTGCATGGTGATTTCTTCTGTCAACATATACTGTAGTAATAACACTAGCTATAATAACTTCAGTGGGGTGATGCTAACTGCAAACAACTCCTCCTCCTCCTGTAGTCAAATGAATAGCTTGTCATGAATGAATAGTATAATATATGTGCACCAGTGCAACACCATAATAGTTGTTGTGGCGTCTATGCTTCGTTGATTCCAACCGCCTAGCCGGCATTGCTTGGTGACACCAAAGATCCTATATACACATTGAAAGACTGCACTGCATCGTTCTCACAGAAATGCTTGAGAAGAAACAGAAAAATCATTCAACTTTGCTACCTGTAACTTTCCCTGCACTCTGGCCCCAAGGCAGGAAAACTTGTGCTATAAAAACATAATGACTGGAAAGACTTCAACTGTAATTGTGCGATCCAGAGAAAGATCGACTGGACTGTTGCTTTTTCACTAGCAAACTCATGTTCCTCACATGGAGCCACGCTTCAACACTGAACATTTTCGATAATTCGTTCTCCGCTGACTCATATATATATATATATATATATATATATATATATATATATATATATATGTGTGTGTGTGTGTGTGTGTGCCTTAATTTGTCACATCACTGCAATCTCCACTGGACAATTGAAGTAGATTACGATTTTTTTCTTTATTGTGTGCACGATGTGTGGTTGACGGTGAGAAATCCTGCATTAAGTTCGAATTGGAAAAAAATCTTTAGACCTCTTACCCATTGAAAACAGTATTCGAAACCAACCGAAGTCTCTTTGTTACAACATTGGTCAGCGCGAACAGCATTCTATCGCAAAGGGACGTAACTCTAAATTCTGACCTCGCTTCTCGTAAAGGAAAATCGCTCGAGTGCGCGGTCTTATTAGCCCATCCACACGGCCCGCGCGGTGACTGGGCTTAGCCAATCGCTGACGCGGAACTAGTCTATTTTTAGCATAGACTTCTCTGGCTCACACTAGTATCACAAATACGGCACTGTCTGGAAGCACTCCATCACGCGTTTTTGCTTGGGTTCTAGCCTATCGCACAACCACAACAAAATGGTTGTTCACTGCCAGTGGGGCACATGCTCTGGTGATCAACGATATCCCGATAAAATAGTAGGAGGCAAATTGCATCAATTTCCCTCTGTAAAAAGCAGAAGAGCCGATGCCATGGCGTGGATCATCATTGTTGTGAAGATTCTCAATTATGCTCGAAGTGTTGAAGGCGCAGTTGTTTTGGTGTATCGGTCAGGTCATTGACCGACTCCCGACCCAGTTACGCTAAAATTAGCTTGTTGTGTCAGTCGCGCCGCAGCTGGAGGGTGATAGTATATTCGATATTGTACTGGTAGTTTCTGGAATTTGTGTAAATGTATATAAGGAGCGAGAAAGCGAGTCAGGGGGAGAACAGCAGATACGACAGAGTTAAAGGTGAGAGCTTTAAACTCTGTATGGAGCGGTCGAGTCTTCTGCTGTGTGCTAGCGAGTACTACGGATTGCTGTTGGCTGATTTTCACCACTGTGTTTTCATCAGTGCGTGAATAAAGTTTATCGGAAACGACCGCCAGTGTCTGTCACTTCGATTTCCCAGCGCAAGCCAGCAGAACATCAGAATATTGCAGGGAAGAGTGCAACATCATCAAGGCGTGCTGCCAGTCACACGATCAGCTAAATCTCAACCGGCTTAATAAAAACCAAAAGGAGTCTGCGCGGGGGTGAGTCTCAGATCTGCATTTTACATTGAATATTACTGTTGTTTAACATAAGTTTATTCATTTCTAGGCTTCAGGAAGCAAATTTTGGGAGGGAGCGTGAGGGTTGAGTGAGGATAGACGTACACTAACGCTTCATTGCGAGGATGATGCTTATGTACCTTACCATCTCATTACACAGATTGTCTGTCGTGATGGTAGTTCTGAGATTTTGGGTAGAGCACGGTTATACAAAGCTCCAGGATTAGAACAGAATATATTCCATCCAATGTAAGCGAAGAGCAAAGGTTCACCCCTGTCTCGATCAAGTCTTCGAATCGAGCGTGGTTGGTACATTTCTTTCTGCACGGTGACGGTTACATCTAACGAACCAAATCTTTTACAGACAAATTCAGTAACGTTAGTTCCTCGAGATTAAGATAGGAGTCTAAACCTTCCAGCAATGGTAGAATCTTGCCTGTCGTATAGATCCTGCGCAGATTTTTCGTCTCACTTACTCAGTCACTTCACAGCGTAGCTGGGCAGACTTAATGGCGTCCATAGACGAATTCAAAGCCTATCAGACTGCGTCGATTACTCACATGCTAAGTCCAGGCTGCCAGCGGTGTAGATAGTCCTAGTACTCCACAAATATCACAAGTGGCATTGACGAGAATCCCTGTGTGCAAGGAAGGCAAAACAAGCCCACAAAGTCACTGAACATAGTGTTTTTGTCACAGAGCGAATTTTCAAGCTGCCGCCATTCGGCAATAGTCAATTCAATTTCTTTCTCATCAATGCAACTAGGGAAGGTAAAGGCACATGTAGTAGTTTTGTATAGCGACTCTACACCAACCCGAGGCGCTCAATCCGTTTTAAACTTAACTACCTGATCACTGGAACACTTGATCAACATTTTACAGGCACCTGACAACAGACAGATACGACGCTCATTGTCACGCAGATGCCAGCACCACCTCCATTTCCCGAGCTGTCACCTCCACCGTTGAATCCTCTTGCTCATAGATCTTAATTTCGTCTAAATAACATGAGTAGTATTTATTCATACCCCTGTCTATCACAGTCTGAGAAATCTTCTCACTGCCTGGCAAAAATGAGACACAAATGCTGTCCGGTATACAACGCAACGAGTCAGTCGGCGTTAGCGTTAAAGCCATTTTGCCGCCTGCATCAGTGCATGTGATACCACGCGAGCTACAGCGAGAAAGGGGCGTGGCGTGGATGGGTCAATAGGCTCTGATGATGGAAAAACATAGGTGTTATTCCATCCGCTGACAGGTTGCGTTATTCCTCACACTTTGACCAATGACCCCATATTAAATATTCGGGTCTGTCAACAAATTATAAAAGTAAAACGTATCTATCATCAATATCCTCGATGATATTTAGTAGTAATATAACTGTTTCCAAGGTTTGATGCAATATTTTACCATCATCGAGCGATCTTTATTCCTCAAAATTTACGGACACATACGTCTTCTACAATATGCATTCCACTTCTTATCCTTCAAAGATGGAGGCTATAATGATTTTTCCGCTTGGCCCGTCCGGAAGTGACGACAACGCGTCTTCGCCCGTTTTGTATGAGGTTATGGTCACTGTTTTGCCCGTGCACTTTTCCAGCAGGAAATCTCCCCCCCCCCCCCTCCCCCCCCCCCCTTCCCCCCCCCCCCCCCCCTTTTAAGGAAAAAAAAGATTACTATCAATAAGAAACAAACACACGACAAACACCAAAATCAAAGTCTTTCGGGCACACGCCCTTCTTCAGTGAACGTTACAGACAAACATAAATGATGCAACACGTGACGTAAAAAAACTTTAGAATGACATGACGTAGGCACTCAAAACTCTCCCTCTCTCTCTCTCTCTCTCTCTCTCTCTCTCTCTCTCTCTCTCTCTCTCTCTCTCTCTCTCTCTCTCTCTCTCTCTCTCTCTCTCTCCTCTCTCTCTCTCTATTTATCTCTATATCTTTAACTTTCTCTCTATAACTCTCTCTCTCTCTCTCTCTCTCTCTCTCTCTCTCTCTCTCTCTCATCTCTTTCTCTATCTCTCTCTATATCTCTCTTCAACTTTCTCTCTATCTCTAACTCTCTCTCTAACTCTCTCTCTAAGTGTTCATAGTTCCATCCATCTATCTCTCTCAGTCTAACACATTCAGTCCTTCAGGGTAGTTGGTGCGCAACTTAAAGCGCCAGAACTTCTCTCTCCGCTTTCGGATGTTAGCATCGTCCACATGTATCTTCTCGATAATGGTCACTCTCATGTGGGATAGGCAATGCCCAGGGGACCTGAAGTGCTTAGCCACTAGGGTGTCTAAGTCATTGCGGATCTATTGAAGATTGAAAATAAAATACGAGCGCACACTCACGCACACGCGCGCCCCCAACTCATACAGAGAGCAGCATCGCCGGAAAAACAATGACAAAACCTGCTATTATGAAAAAAATATTTGCATAAGATATTTCGATATTTCAGATGTCAGAATAGTACAGTTATGGTGATCTTTATCCTTCGCTTCACAAATGAAAGTGTGCTTACTTTCACTCTCTTACCACCAGTACCGCGGGCAAAAAACTTAACAACTCCAAACCCCACGATAAGGGAGGCAAGTGCACACATTTTTTATGGCTATCCTCGCAAGTACATGAAGGCCATGAAGGAGTTCCACGTCTGTCTGTGTAACATCTTTGCCCCACGGGTTTCGTAAGACGTATTCAAATGGAAAAAATATGCTTCTATTCCAGTTTCTTCTTCAACGCGAAAAAAACAAGAGAGAAAAAATATATACTCACGGACATAAGAAACGCGAAAAAGTTAGTTCGCCTTCGCCATATCCTAACACGTCCGTATGTTTCATCAATGCAGAATCTGCACTCATTTGTGAACACCACACGTCCCCACTGTTGCCTGCGCCAGTTGATTCTAGCCTGAGCCCACTGGAGACGAGCCTGGCGATGACGATGAGTCAGCACTGGTCCTGGAGCTGGACGACGGTTTAGTAGCCCGTTCTCCTTGAGGCGACGGCGCACTGTCCTGGCGCTGACTCGACGTTGGGCATTGCCTGGCAAGTTTGCTGATGTGGTAGTCGCCTTCAGGAACTTTTCTTGCCGATGGCTTCTTAAAATGTCTTGCCGAGGGGTCGTAGCTCGAGGCCTGCCTGACCGTGGTCCATCAGCAACCGTGCCAGTCGCCTGGAAACGGTGCTCTAGAAGGTAGATAGTCGAGAGGTGAACATTGAATAGGTTTGCGACTCTTCTGTGAGGAACACCCGCCTCCAAATGGTCAAGCTCGGTTGCATTCTTCTGCGCTAAGTCTTAGCATCGCTGCTGAGGACTGATGAAAAGGAAAGAGAAATTTTTCAGGCCTGCCTTTTATTGAGCTACAACCCCTGAACACTGCTACAGAAAGCAAATATTGCTGCACAACTTGCAAGTGCCTCCCATGAGGCGATCACCATGCCGCATTTGACCGTCCTTTGCCACTGTAAACAGAACGCTGTGCACAAAATGTGCACGTTGTGCGGTAGTTAAGAGTGCAAATGCATAGGCACTGTACGCAAATTATCTCAAGATTGTATTTTAAATATTAAAAATACACACTTACCTTTTCGCGTTTCTTATGTCAGTGGGTACAAAGCTTTATCTTTTTAATTTCTTCGTTGGTTTAGGAACAACTGCATCATGAATTGAGTGTCATGTCGCGTTAATGCACTGCAAATTCTTATCTTGAAAAAAGGTAAGTGATTGAGTCTGGGTCGGATCTGTCTGCTCTGGCCTCTGCTCAATATGATGTCTTCTCTCACCTCTCCTAAAATGTAGGAGAGCGCTGTCCTGCCTCTCTTTCATTCGCCGTTTCAAAGCATCGTAACATTGTTGCATCTTTCTTATACAAATTCTCTCAACTCATAATCTTGGGGCGTTAGCTCATCGATTGCCCATGGCCACAGAACAAAGATATACTTATGTCGATCTGCTTTAGCCACAGCGTCGCAAGTTGCGTCAAATTTCAGTTAGTGACGTCAAGCCAGTTAAAAGGTCACGCCCTCCATGAGGAAAAATAAACAGAACGAGAACGGTAATCTGAACTTCGTCGAAAGGTCTGTCTCGGAAGAAATGTACCTGACCAGAAGTTATTAATCGGCCGCTGCAAATAAGTATTGTTGAACAGAAAGCGGAATCTTCTCGCTGTAAGTACACGCCTCGAACAAAGAATCTTCTTTGAAAGAGAGTTCGCAATAAGTTCTCCTCCTCTTTGTTTTCATCACGCTCTCGCTAACTCAGTAACTGTAAGGATATTTCTCTCGTTGCAATTGATAATTGTTCGTGTTTGAGACCTGTCATAGTCTTCCACTGTAGTACCAGCGACCGCTGTTATGTTCATGAATGACGGGTGGAGTGTGTGCGTGCGCGCGCGCGTGTGTGTGCGCGCGCGTGCGTGTGTGTGCATGTGTGTGCATGTGTGTGTGTGTGTGCGCGCGAGCGCGTGTGTGTGTGTGTGTGTGCCGTTGTGTGTGTGTGTCTGCCGCTCTACCAAATGCACTAACTTTGACTAATTTGAGTAATTAATGAGGAGGAGTGCATCTAGTGGCAGCTACCGTATGCGAGTCTCTAAAAGAAACAAAGCCAACCGTGGTTCCCCTTTTGGCTTTGATGCATCACCTTGAACAGTACATCTGTAAAAGATTTGAAAAGAGGAACTAATAATCAACTATCACCTATCTTGACTGACATTTTTCAAAGTAACTTGGAGTCCATCGAAGTAAATAAATAACTTCAGATAATTGAAATGAAAAACAACATGAGTTCGCCTCAGGGTCGCTGGAGCGAGCACCAGATGTTCAGGTGGACAACCAGCAAAGCGATGTAGAAGTAGCTAGAGATCACCTGAAAGCTCCGCCATGAGTGACAGATCTGACTAGAGCGCATAGTTGAGAAAATTTTCCTAATAAAGCCATGTTTTTTTCGATTTTTTCCCCTTTTCTCATTAGCATAGCATCTCTCCTGACCGCAAAATGGCACGTGTGTCATCAGCGACTCATTTGTCAGTACTTGATGGTTGTATTTTGCAGCGTCTGCGGTTAGCTGCTTATTTGTTTACCTGCCTCTCAGCCTTCCCTCCTGCCTGCTTGCCTGCCTTCCTTCCTGCCTGCTTGCCTGCTTGCCAGCCTTCCTGCCTTCTCTCCTGCCTGCTTTCCTGCTTGCCAGCCTACCTGATTGTCTGCTTGCCTGCCTTCCCTCATGCCTGCCTGCTTGCCTTCTCTCCCTCCTGCCTGCCTGCTTGCCTGCCTTCCCTCCTGCCTGCCGACTGCCTTCCCTCCTGCCTGCCTTCTCTCCTGCCTGCCTGCCTTCCTGCTTGCCTGCCTTCCCTCCTGCCTGCGTTCCTACTTGCCAGCCTGCCTGCTTGTCTGCTTGCCTTCTCTCCCTCCTGCCTGCCTGCTTGCCTGCCTTCCCTCCTGCCTGCCTGCTCTCCTGCCTCTCCTCCTGCCTGCCTTCCTCTGCTGCCTGCCTTCCTCCTGCCTGCCTCCTGCCCTGCCTGCTCTGCTGCCTGCCTCTCCTCCTGCCTGCTTGCCTCCTGCCTGCCTGCTCCTGCTCTGCCCTCCTGCTGCCTGCTTCCTCCTGCCTGCTTCTCCTGCTGCCTGCTTCCTCCTGCTCTGCTGCCTGCCTCCTGCCTGCCTGCTTCCTGCCTGCTGCCTGCCTCCTGCCTGCTCCTGCTTCCTGCCTGCCTGCCTCCTGCTGCCTGCTTCCTCCTGCTCCTGCCTGCCTCCTGCTGCCTGCTTCCTCCTGCTGCCTTCCTGCCTGCCTGCTTCCTCCTGCCTGCTTCCTGCCTCCTGCCTGCCTGCCTGCTTCCTGCCTGCCTGCTTCCTCCTGCCTGCCTTCCTCCTGCCTGCTTCCTGCCTGCTGCCTGCCTCCTGCCTGCCTGCTTCCTGCCTGCTCTGCCTTCCTCCTGCCTGCTCCTGCTTGCCTGCCTGCCTGCCTGTCCTCCTGCCTGCCTGCTTCCTGCCTGCCTGCCTGCTTCCTCCTGCCTCCTGCCTCATGCCTCCTGCCTCCTGCCTCCTGCCTCCTGGCTCCTGCCTCCTGCCTCTGCTGCCTGCCTGCCCACCTGCCAGCCTGCCTGCTGCCTGCCTCCCTGCCCGCCTGCCGGCTGCCTGCCTGCTTTCCTGCTGCCTGCTTCCTCCTGCCTGCTGCTGCCTGCCTGCCTCCTGCCTGCCTGTCTGCTGCCTGCCTCCTCCTGCCTGCCTTCTCTCCTGCCTCCTGCCTTCCTGCCTGCTCTGCCTTCCTCCTGCCTGCCTTCCTGCTGCTCTGCCTCCCTGCCTGCCTTCCTACCTGCCTCCTGCCTGCCTGCCTGCTTCCTGCCTGCCTGCTCTCCTGCCTGCTCTGCCTCCTGCCTGCCTGCCTTCCTCCTGCCTGCCTGCCTTCCTGCCTGCCTGCCTTCCTGCCTGCCTGCCTTCCTCTGCCTGCCTGCCTGCCTCTGCTGCCTGCTCTCCTGCCTGCTTCCCTCCTGCCTGCCTTCCTGCCTGCCTGCCTTCCTGCCTGCCTGCCTGCCTTCCTGCCTGTCTGCCTCCTGCCTGCCTGCTTCCTCCTGCCTCTCCTGCCTGCCTGCTTCCTGCCTGCCTGCCTGCCTTCCTGCTCTGCCTCTCTCCTGCCTGCCTTCCTCCTGCCTGCTTCCTCCTGCCTGCTTCCTGCTGCCTGCCTCCTTCTGCCTGCCTGCCTGCTTCCTGCTGCCTGCCTTCCTGCCTGCCTGCTTCCTGCTGCCTGCCTGCCTTCTGCCTGCTTTCCTGCTTGCCTGCCTTCCCTCCTGCCTGCTTTCCCTCCTGCCTGCTTTCCTGCTTGTCTGCCTTCCCTTTTGCCTGCTTTCCTGCTTGCCTGCCTTCCCTCCTGCCTGCCTTCTCTCCTGCCTGCTTTCCTGCTTGTCTGCCTTCCCTCCTGCCTGCTTTCCTGCTTGTCTGCCTTCCCTTTTGCCTGCTTTTCTCCTTGCCAACCTTCCTGCTTGCCAGCTTTCCCTCCTGCCTGCTTTCCTGCTTGCCTGCCTTCCCTCCTGCCTGCTTTCCCTCCTGCCTGCTTTCCTGCTTGTCTGCCTTCCCTCCTGCCTGCTTTCCTGCTTGCCTGCCTTCCCTCCTGCCTGCTTTCCTGCTTGCCTGCCTTCCCTTCTGCCTGCCTGCCTGCTTTCCTGCTTGTCTGCCTTCCCTCCTGCCTGCTTTCCTGCTTGCCTGCTTTCACTCCTGCCTGCTTTCCTGCTTGCCTGCCTTCCCTTCTGCCTGCCTGCCTGCTTTCCTGCTTGTCTGCCTTCCCTTTTGCCTGCTTTCCCTCCTGCCTGCTTTCCTGCTTGTCTGCCTTCCCTCCTGCCTGCTTTCCTGCTTGCCAGCTTTCCCTCCTGCCTGCTTTCCTGCTTGCCTGCCTTCCCTTCTGCCTGCCTGCCTGCTTTCCTGCTTGTCTGCCTTCCCTCCTGCCTGCTTTCCTGCTTGCCAGCTTTCCCTCCTGCCTGCTTTCCTCCCTTGCCAGCTTTCCCTCCTGCCTGCTTTCCTGCTTGCCAGCTTTCCCTCCTGCCTGCTTTCCTGCTTGTCTGCCTTCTCTCCTGCCTGCTTTCCTGCTTGCCTGCCTTCCCTTTTGCCTGCTTTCCCTCCTGCCTGCTTTCCTGCTTGCCAGCTTTCCCTCCTGCCTGCTTTCCTGCTTGCCAGCCTTCCCTCCTGCCTGCTTTCCTGCTTGCCTGCCTTCCCTTTTGCCTGCTTTCCCTCCTGCCTGCTTTCCTGCTTGTCTGCCTTCCCTCCTGCCTGCTTGCCAGCCTGCCTGCCTGCCTGCTTGTCTGCTTGCCTGCCTCCCCTCCTGCCTCCCCTCCTGCCTGCCTTCCCTCCCGCCTGCTTGCCATCCTTTCCTCCTTTCTTTCTGCCTGCTTGCCAGCCTTTCCTCCTGCCTGCCTGCTTGCCAGCCTTCCTGCTTGCCTGCCTTCCCTCCTGCCTGCTTTCCTACTTGCCAGCCTGCCTGCCTGTCTGCTTGCCTGCCTTCCCTCCTGCCTGCCTGCCAGCCTTTCCTCCTGCCTGCCTGCCTGCCTGCCTTCCCTCCTGCCTGCCTGCTTGCCAGCCTTTCCTCCTGCCTGCCTGCTTGCCAGCCTTTCCTCCTGCCTGCCTGCTTGCCAGCCATTCCTCCTGCCTGCCTGCCTGTCTTCCCTCCTGCCTGCTTGCCTGCCTTCCCTCCTGCCTGCTTGCCTGCCTTCCCTCCCGCCTGCTTTCCTGCTTGCCTGCCTTCCCTCCCGCCTGCCTTCCTGCTTGCCTGCCTTCCCTCCCTCCCGCCTGCCTGCCTGCTTGTCTGCCTGCCTGCTTGTCTGCCTGCCTGCTTGTCTGCCTGCCTGCCTTCCCTCCCGCCTGCCTGCCTTCTTTCTTGCCCGCTTGACAACCAATTCGTCTGTAAACTTGCCTGCCGAACTATCTACCCACTCGCCTACCTGACTGCTTGCCCGCCTGCCTATGTCTAAGTCTTTTAGAAGCTACTGAGGCAGCTTCCCGTAAGATGTTGCATGCCATTACAATTATTTGAGAACAAAAAACCTCAAGAAATGTGTGAAAATGCTTAAAACGCGACGTTCAAAAACACATGCACACACGTACTGTATACACACATACGCACACGCACACACACGCGCACACACACATACACTTTTTACAAGTTTATTCATGAATTAGGCGACAAACATTATACATGCGTGAACGTACGTCTACAAACTGGAATCCCTCAACTACTGTGACAGCAAGCAGCATCACCAAGGTAGACGACCTCAGGCAAAGACAACTCTAGTGTTTTGTTTCTTTTAATCTGTCCAGCGGGCTATTTCACAATAACAAATCTGCCCAGCTCCTTTATCTTTGGACTGTTTACGACAAAGTCAGTTATATCTCTGTACTGCCCTTCTACATTTACCTGCAAGCACATGCCCCATTCCATCACTGCCCTCGCCCCAACTTTTTGCCCAAACTCTCCTCACTTGTTTTGACTGTCCACCTCAGTTTCTTTATGTGGATGCACAGCCCTTTGCAGCGCTGACAGGTTAGGCTATCTATTTTAACCACAGTTTTCATACAATCATCCTGCCTGGCTCTTTATTCCCAGCAAGATGTGCCACATTACTGCACAGACCACAGCTCTATACTTGTAGCATCCATCTGCAACCACATGCCCCATCCCTTCCCTGCTCTCTACACCAACCCCTTGCCCTACATTCCTTACTTACAGTCGCTGTCCACCACAGTTCTGTCACTGGGCATTCTAGTAAACTAGAGACGGTTCACAGAATGATCACTGGGTAGACCAAGGCATCGTCTCTTAATGAGGATGCACATACACCGTTCTTGGGTCTCTCCTGTATTCACTGCAGTCAGCTGATCTGTGTGTGGTTGCCTGGCTTGAAGATCACCACATCGAGCTCGCCCGATTTGGGAGGACCACGGATCTATATTGGACCCAGTGCCGCGCTGATGATCGGGTATTTCGTGAGCCACTCACAGTTGAATCGAGGGATGCCTGTAGTAGTGTGAGGCCTGACGCCACTCTCTATGTATTGTCCCCAGGCTACCCATTACCTGTACAATCACCTTGCGGCTGTAGGCCATGTTCGCGATTTTCTCACACAGCTCAATTTCTGAATGTAATGGAGGTCAATGCCCTCATCAAATGGAACAGCTATTTCAACCAAGAAAACTTTTTGCTCACCCGTGTCAATGATTATGTATGGTCTGCTTGCTGACGGCTGGAATGAGAGATCCGTACACTTAAAAATCTGGGGTGACAGGATTCAATCTTAGAATATGAATCTCGAGTTTCTCCAGGGCATGTGATTGCACACTTAATCTAGGATCCTATTGGGTCTTGCTTGATATGATTTTCTGTATTTTGTGGAGCCATTTGTGACGTGGGAAATGGCGTCATTGGGGTGGTTGCTGAAGTAATGACGCTTTTTAGTATTCATCTGGATAGTAGTAGTAGAGCGCCATCAGACTATTGCACTGTAGTAGATGTATTCTTTTCCTGATTATAAAGCTGATAGTGTTGTCTTTCAGCTTTAGGTTGTTAAGGAAGGCTGTGGAGAGCTTGTGGTCAGCTGCAGTTGCCTTGCGATGCCTTCCTTCTCTTTCCCAGCAGCCCTGCGTTGTTTAAGGTTGTTTGTTTTCATTGCTGTTTTGGAGTCGTCGGTCTCCACTTGGGTGTCTTCATCTGCTGGAATGGCCATCGTGTAGCTTGGGCTGTTTGGTCGTTTTTCCAGCTGTACTTCTTTTTCGTATGCATAACTCATTCAAGTGGGCCCAGTCAGATCGTGGCCAGCAAACGCGAGAACACTTCAGCACTTTCCCTGGCCATTTGCCTTATATCCCCCGAAGGTGTTTGCATCATGGGACGTTGCGATGCCTCCATGGTTGTTTTTTTTCTGTATGTGTAGTGTCAGGAATGCACGAGCTGTTTCTTAGGCTTGGCTGTCTTCGTTGTTGAGTACTGACAGCTTGAAAGAGATATTTCGCAGTGTATTGTATGTGTGGATTCATAAGTCCCCGCCCTCCATCTGATTTGGAACAAAACATTAAATCCCGGTTTGAAGAGCTGTTCAGCTTGAGCCACTTCCGCACATTTTTACTATTTCATCCTCCATTTCATCCAAATCTAAAACACACACACACACACACACACACACACACACACACACACACACACACACACACACACACACACGAAGCAATCAGCCTTTTTTTGCACAAACAAGGAACGAAACATGCTCTAATCAACATCTGTGTGCACTTTTTTCAAAAGATGAAAAAAAAAGAAACACCGTACCGAGGCCAAAAAGAAACACTTGGGTAAAGTGCTTTTACAAACAATTAAAATACCTTCACAATAAGCAAATCAGTATGCAGTAAGCAAAACCGAACCTTGTTTCAATACTACCAGAAAGAAAATGGTTGTATGCGTGCTGACCTCTTCCTCTGCTCGATCAGTTACCGCACGACTCATTTGCTATCAATGTTGTCCTCGGACGAACCTGCTCTCTCTCTCTCTCTCTCTCTCTCTCTCTCTCTCTCTCTCTCTCTCTCTCTCTCTCTCTCTCTCTCTCTCATTGTGGCAAGCATATATTGCAAACACATAAAACCTTCAGCTTACGTCGTGGGACTTGAAAATTGCCGAAATTCCGTACGCGAAAAACGTTAATCTTGACAGGCTGTACTTGTCTGCCTTGCTGCATGCCTGCCTGTCTGTTTACTTGCTTTCTTGCCTGCCTGCCCTCCTGCTTGTCTGCCTGTCTGTTGATTGGCTTTCTTGCCTGCTTGTCTGCCTGTCTGTTGACTTGCTTTCTTGCCTGCTTGCCTTCCTGCTTGTCTGCCTGTCTGTTGACCTGCTTTTTTGCCTGCCTGCTTTCTGCTTGTCTGCCTGTATGTTGACTTACTTTTTTGCCTGCTTGCCTCCCTGCTTGTCTGCCTGTCTGTTGACCTGCTTTCTTGCCTGCCTGCCTTCCTGCCTGCCTGCCTGTCTGTTGACTTGCTTTCTTGCCTGCCTGCCTTCCTGCCTGCCTGTCTGTCTGTTGACTTGCTTTCTTGTCTGCTTGCCTTCCTGCCTGCCTGCCTGTCTGTTGACTTGCTTTCTTGCCTGCTTGCCTTCCTGCCTGCCTGCCTGTCTGTTGACTTGCTTTCTTGCCTGCTTGCCTTCCTGCCTGTCTGCCTGTCTGTTGACTTGCTTGCCTTCCTGCTTGTCTGCCTGTCTGTTGACCTGCTTTCTTGCCTGCTTGCCTTCCTGCTTGTCTGTCTGTCTGTTGACCTGCTTTTTTGCCTGCCTGCCTTCTGCTTGTCTGCCTGTCTGTTGACTTACTTTCTTGCCTGCTTGCCTTCCTGCTTGTCTGCCTGTCTGTTGACTTACTTTCTTGCCTGCTTGCCTTCCTGTCTGTTGACTTGCTTTCTTGCCTGCCTGCTTGTCTGCCTGTATGTTGACTTGCTTTCTTGCCTGGCTATCATCCAATGTGTGTGTTTTGCATATATATGTTTACCTGTCTGCCTGTCTGAACATGTATATCTTCCTGTTTTGTGCATACCTGCCTATATTCCTGCTCTTCGGCCTGAACGCTTGCTTGCCTACCTTCCTGCCAACCTACTCGTGGTTTGTTTGTGTTTTTTACTACATGCTTTCCTTCCCGTTTATACCTGACTCCTTAACTGATCTCTGTGTACTTGCATGCGCCTGTTTCTTTCCAATCAACTTTCTGCCAGCCTGTCAGATTATCAGTCATAGGCTGTTTGCCTGGATGTCTGCCTGCCTCCGTTTGACTGCCATTTTTGACTCACATGCGAAGCAAAAGTGAGTCTATGTTCTCACCCGTTTCGTCCGTCCGGGCGTCCGGGCGTCCGAAAACTTTAACGTTGGATTTTTCTCAGAGACTATTAAGTCTATCAATACCAAATGTGGCATGATGGTGTATGATGACAAGGCCTCAAAAAACATACATAGTGACTTGACATTGCTTCAAGGTCAAGGTCGCAGGGGCCATACATGTTGTCTAAAAAACAGTCATTTTTCACATTTTCTCAATTTTCTCTGAAGTTTTTGAGATTGGATACCTGACCTATATATGGTATATAGGGCAAAGTAAGCCCTATCTTTTGATACCAGTTTGGTTGACCTTGCTTCAAGGTCAAGGTCACAGGAGCTCTTCAAAGTTGGATTGTATACATATTTTGAAGTGACCTTGACCCTAAACTATGGAAGATAACTGTTTCAAACTTAATAATTATGTGGGGCACATGTTATACTTTCATCATGAGACACATTTGGTCACATATCATCAAGGTCAAGGTCACTTTGACCCTTATGAAATGTGACCAAAATGGGGTAGTGAACCACTAAAAGTGACTATATCTCATGGTAGAAAGTGCCAATAAGCACCATTGTGCTTCCTATGTCTTGATTTAACAGCTTTGTGTTGCATGACCTTGGATGACCTTGACCTTGGGTCAAGGTCACATGTATTTTGGTAGGAAAAATGTGTAAAGCATTTCTTAGTGTATGATGTCATTGGTAGGTTTAGTTGTTTGACCTTGACCTTGAAGGTCACCTGAAGGTCAAGGTCATATAAAGGTCAAGGTCAAGCATGTGAGTCGTATGGGCTTTGCCCTTCTTGTGTCATCTTTCAGTACGTATTTTCTGTCGTCTCTCTTACTCTGCCACAGGCAGTCTGTCTGCCAGTCAGTCAGTCAGTCAGTCAATCAGTCAGTCAGTCTGTCTAGATTTGTCTGTCTAGATTCGTCTGTCTGTCTGTCTAGATTTGTCTGTCTCTGTCCGTCCGTCCGTCCGATCGTCCGTCCGTTCGTCTGTTTGCGCATCGCGTGCGCGCGTGTATGTGTGTGTGTGTGAGTGTGAGTGTGTGTGCGCGCGCGCGCGCGCGCGTGTGTGTGTGTGTGTGTGTGAGAGAGAGAGAGAGAGAGAGAGAGAGAGAGATATATATATGTGCGTCTGAAAGCCTCTAGCTGTGTCGGAATATATGTGTACGTGTCTGTGTACCTGTACGTCCGTCCGTCTCTGTCACTGTCAGCTAGTGTCAGTCTGTGGATCGATCAATCGACCAACCAACCGACCAGCCATCCAACCCAGGCAACCGATTGATCAATCAATCAAACAACCAACAACCAACCAATCAATCAACCATAGCACCATGCATTCCGCGGTCCTCCAGTAAAACATCCTCACCTTTCGCATCGTGCAGTTCGTACAGGGAATGGATGCCGCCGAGCTCGTTGATTGGGTGAAGAAGGAGGGTGACCCCAACCCAACCTTTACGAGGTCATGGTCAACAGAGCAAGAGGAAAAACCAGCGCACACGCACAACTGCTGCGGTCTGACGATGAGCGGTGCTGATATTATGAAGGTGGACGTCCCTGGGATAGAAAACCTACTCCAGATTGACGGCTACCTCCGTTCCTTTGAGGGCGAAATACGGAGAAGGTGAGACAAGGTTTTCGTTGCTTTGCACGGCAGAGCGTGTCTTGTTTTCTTGATAATATTGCCCCCTGTGCACCAGTGGCGAGACCTTCGCAGTAGGTCACCACTCGACACACACACACACTCACACGCACGTCTATCATGCCGCTGGGGAATGTACATGCTGCTCAGTCTGCGAAATGCGTCGAAATTTGTTCGCGGCAGGTTGTGCTATAGACACAACATCATTTAATGTTAAATCCACCTTGCTCTGATGACAAAACATAGGTGCCGACGAACATTTTGATTTGTGATTTGGTAATTTTCCAGACAACAGAAGCTGACCTAGCCCACTTGCAAGGGAATCCATCTAGGTATAGTTCTAGTAGTAACAATGCTGAGTGTGCGGAATCGATTCACTCAACTTGTTGCCTCAAGAACTGTTCCGTGGGCCGTGGGGATACCCACCGCGTCTCCCTACGTGATTCGCAAAAGGCGAATAACTAGGGACACCGTGACTTGATTTGCGTTCACTCTAAACTGTTCTAGTGATTTTCGTGCTTAATGGCCTTACATAGCCTACAAAGGCTGATAGGCCGTATAACACCATCCATCCATCCGTGGGGAGAAGGTTTTTATTTCGCCTAACCATGATCATTTTGTTGGACGAAGACAACTTGCCTTCGAAACAAGAAAAATGTTCAGACATAATATAAGATGTTCCCTGTTAAGTGTTTTTAGCTGCTAGAATAGAATGCTTTCACATGAAATGTTCCTGAAACAACAACTAATGAATTATATGCCTTGTCCTGAATGTATTACCATGCACAGGATATAGAGCAATTTTACTTAACTTAAACAATAATTGATTCATTGAGAATTGACCATTAATTGGTATATTGCACCAATTTCAGGAAAGGAGTCACTCACGGTGGAATAATTTTTATGATTAAAACATGCTGGCTGATCTTTGGTGGGTTGGATTATTGTTAGGCACTGGTCTAAAAATATTTGGAATTAGGGACATGACTGATAACATGCCAGTTTAAAAACTGTTAAAGAAGAATGTGCATGTGTGTGTCCATGCATCCACATGTTTGTCCATGCCTACATACAGATGCACCAGACCAGATTTGTGCCAGTGACTTCGATGGAACTTCACACCAGCGGGAGAGCAGTAATGATTAATGTATTTCAATCCAAATAACACGATATGTTTGCCATTTGAATTTGCCCTTCTTCTCGTGATGATTATGTATGAATGACTGTAATGTTGTGCCATTTTTGCAATTTCAGACAAGCCCACATAGGCTGGTGAAAATGGGTCAGATTGATGCATTGTACTGGCACTGTAGAAGAATTAGGCCTGCAGTCTCAGCAATTGTGTGTGTGTGTGTGTGTGTGTGTGTGTGTGTGTGTGCATGCATGCATTGTGTGTGGGTGTGTACACGTATGTTTGTGTTCTTATGGATGTGTGTATTATTCTTGCTGAAAATAAATATACTAACATGTGTCTGCCAATATGTACTGATACTTCGTGTGTGTGTGTGTGTGTGTGTGTGTGTGTGTGTGTGTGTGTGTGTGTGTGTGTGTGTGTGTGTGCATCCTGCATGTCCATGCAGGCACATTTCAATCTTCAACCTTCAACCTTCAACCTCAACTCAATGCATGTAAGCCTGTGTAAGAAAAGAATGAGAGGGAGCTAGAGACAAAATTGATATTCAACTGAACATTTGTCAGTATCAACTTGAAAATGATAAAGACATGAGAAAATGGTAAACATGTAGTAAAGCAGAAAACACTAAGAGAGACACGAAGGAAGGACTACAAGAAACAAGAAAGACATTTAAGAATGGAAAAGGCTAAGGGACAAACCAACAATTTACTGCCTGACAAGTATAGGAGCCAACTGAATTGATGTGTGGTACCCAGGAATGTGTTTATGTATGAATGCAAGACTTGTTAAAAGCACCAAAATTCATCAGGTACTCCTCTTGGGCACTTAATAGAAGTAGGAATGGAAAAAGTGGGAAGGGAGTTCACTTCTGGAACTGCCAGGTTCAACTGATGCACTAAGCAAATATATAGAGTTTGTCGTCACAAACCAGTTGCCTCTTACGGATATCAGCACTTACAATCACTATTGCAAAATTCCGGTGGCTTCTTTCACAACAAATATGTCAATTTTCATACAAATAGTGTTATGCATAATATGTAAATACGAGCATTTACACTGGTGTGTACGTTTCGTTGAGTTAGAATTGTGTCTGTTTATTTTACACGTTATTTGTGAAATCGTCGTAGACATGACAAATCTACGTGAATATATTTTCATTGAATGAAAAGCGTACTGATGATTATAGATGCCTGTATAATTAGTGATGCATTAGTTCAATACACGTACTTAGGTGATGGTCTCGTTCTGTCTGTAATTATATTCGTTACAGTGTACAAAAGATACACGGAATAGCTATCGTTTATAAAAAAAGAAAAAGAAATTAAATTGTCAGCCAATGAGTCTATTGCCGATTGCTTTCAAGCAAATCATTGTTTTATTTGTTATTTTGAAACGTGATCATGAATAAAGAAAAGTTACATTTCATTGATTGTTGTGGTGATGTGTGTAAGCTTCCTATTCAGTGTGGGTGAATGAGCATTTATTTCGATGTCCCTTATCATCAGTGGTAACCTCTGGATGGCAGATTTCTGGAGTTTTCCCAACAGCTCATCCGAATCTCTCGAATTTTGCAAAAGAGACATTACCGCACCCACCTGTTGTAGAGTAGGAGACAACCCTTTACTCTAATTCACTACGGCCCGCTGGCGAGAGGTCAGCTGCTAAACCTTGCCAGGAAATCTCGGGTGATGACGTCACTTTCAAACCGTGTGACATCATCTATTACAAAAACTAGAGAGACTCAGAGTGCAAACCTCCGCCAAGGAAGGCAACATTTCTCTTCCGTGACCTGCGTAATTAATAAGGCAGCTTGCTCTGCTAGCCGGGCCTGACTCTACGAAGTTGAGTTCATTTCGGCTTGGCGGAAACAGCGAAAGGGACATATGCGTGCAACACGTATATGCCCGCATCATCAATACTTTGACATCATCAACTTCGTAATGTGCAATAACATCTCTCATTATGCTTCAAATTTCCAAACTACATAACATGTAACATTCTCTTTATGGTTGTAATTTGAAAACGAGATAACAGATAACTTCTACAATTTCCATTTTCCCCCTTTGATAAAGCCTTGACCTTATAGAAAATTTAATCAGAACCCATTGTGGACTTGTCGAATCATTTTGCTGACTGACTACCGTAAATTCCGGCCTATAAGGCGCACCTTAGTATAAGCCGCACCCCCTGAATTTAAAAAAAAATCAGAAAAATCCATAGATAAGCCGCTTCTTAGTATAGGCCGCACAAAATTAACCAAAATAACGTAGTTTACAGTCCGTGTCAATGGAAGGTCGAAGGTCAATGGCACCTCATCCATATTAATTATGTCCTGCGGACCAATCAGATTCTCTGTTACTTGCTTCTGTGTGTAGTTGCGGAAAGACGCAAGTTTCTCAACAAAGTCCGGCGGCAGCTGTTGGCACAAAGTTGTACGCGCACGTATGGACAATCCTTTGCGTCTCATGAAACGGAAACACCAAGCCTTTGATTTGAAGTCGGTAAGATTCAGACTGGATGCAACTGTGCGCGCTTTAAGACGAAGCTGTACAGTGGAAACACCGCGACCACCAACACGTTGTGTGTTAATCCAGTCTTCAAGTTTTGGCCAACGTGCTTTGCAACCTCGGAATGCTTTCTTGGACTTCTTGGGCGGCAGCGCGATTCCCTTTCTCCATAGCTTTGGCGATGGCATCCAGTTTGAAAGCTGCATCATAGACTTGGCGACGTGTTTTCGGCATTACTTTCGGTCTTGTGTGTGTTACTTCTGTTGGGTTGAATGTGTAACTGATCGATCATTCCTAACTTTGACTGCCAACTCACAGCTGTCTGTGCCGTGTGAGTGTGAGTTGTTGCCATACGACGAACTTCGCATAGCAACAATAAACTTAAAGGTAAGTGAGCGAATTCAAGTCCACTTTCTCGAGAAAAATCCATAGATTGGCCGCACCGGTTTATAAGCCGCAGGGGTCCGTTCATGAAAAAAAAGGCGCGGCTTATAGGCCGGAATTTACGGTAACTAACTAACTAACTAACTAACTAACTAACTAACTAACTAACTAACTAACTAACTAACTAACTAACTAACTAACTAACTAACTAACTAACTAACTAACTAACTAACTAACTAACTAACTAACTAAACTAACTAATATAACTAAACTAACTAAACTAACTAACTAACTAACTAACTAAATATTTAAACTAACTAACTAAATATTAAACTAACTAACTAAACTAACTAACTAACTAAACTAACTAACTAACTAACTAAACTGACTAACTAACTAACAAACTAACGCACTAACTAAACTAACTAACTAAACTAACTAACTAAACTAACTAAACTAACTAACTAACTAAACTAAGTAAACTAACTAACTAAACTAACTAACTAAACTAACTAAACTAACTAACTAACTAACTAACTAACTAACTAACTAACTAACTAACAAACGAACGAACGAACACACCGAGGGTAAAACATAACCTCCTTGGCAAAGACAACAAATGCTTGTCATCTCGTCCTCCCTTCCGCTCTTTCCTTCCTCACACTTCGTCGCTTCCCTTAGTTTTCTGTACTTTAAGTAAACTGGTTTTAAGAAGATTCTCAGATTATATCTTCGTAGCTTCCGTCTTTCACCTAGTCAACCTGCAGGCAAATAATTATGGTGTTTCTTTTAGACAGTAAATATTGCCATATTTGAAATTTAAAAAAATAAAACATACCCCACATGCACAGAATAACTAAGTTCTGCAATAAGTAACTACATTTAGAAATCAGCTCGTGCTTGCAACTAAGGGTTAATATATTCAAATTCATGAAAAAGTAGTACGTCTCTGAATTACTAATAACACAGTCACCTGTAACAACTTTTACACGAAAGCCTTCCATAGCTTGACAAGACTGTAGCGTACCAGGGATTGCCTTGCCGATGAATTTACTCTATGTGAATGAATGAATGAATGAATAGGTAAATGAATGAAAGCATGAACGTATGAATGAATGAATGAATGAATGAATGAATGAATGAATGAATGAATGAATGGATGGATGATGGATGGATGGATGGATGGAAGGAAGGATTAGTAAATGCATGAATAAATGGAGAAAGGAAGGAAGTTTCCTGCTCTAACAGCCTTTGTAGACTAGGTAAGGCCACGTAAAACAACGTGAGCTGGTCAGAGTAAGGGCAATTCTGCTCTCGATATCCACGAACTGTTCAGTGAGACACGCTGGGTTTATTCTTACCCCCAGCCCACAGGGGGCCCATGTTTATGAAATAGATCATGGAGGACAATAATCATAAGTGAATATATTGTATTTCTCCTTCTGGCCACGGCTACTTCCTGGCATGTCGCGAAGGTGACATCCTCGCATTTTTTGCGATGTAAAGGCTGAGGGAACTGCACTTCTTCAGGCGATTAGGAAGACCGAGACGTGGCAAGGAAAGGTGATCTCCCTCTTCTTGTACTCACACTTGGTCTTGTTCAGGCGAAGGCCTACTTCATCAAGCCTCTGGTGGACTTTTGCAAGCAGCGCGTCATGCTCCTCCATCGTCTTGGTATGGCAAACGATGTCGTCGAAGTAGCAGATGACTCCGTCTATGCCCTGGAGTGACTCTGTCATGACCCGTTGAAACACTTCTGGTGCAGAAGAAATACCAAAAGGAAGTCATTTCATGAAAAATCTGCCGTAGGGTGTAAAAAAGCAAGTGAGTTGGCTGTGCTTTCATAAAGCGGAAGCTGCCAGAATGCTGAGCGTCAAGATTGGAGAACACACTGGAACCTCGAAGCTTGTGGATGATATCGTCTATTGAAGGAATGACGTATCGCTCTCTCTGGACTGCTTGGTTCAATTTCTTCAGATCCACGCAGATCCGGACGTCCCCGTTAGGCTTCTGTACTGGAACCATGGGTGACACCCACTCAGTCGGCTCTGTGATTTCTTCTATTATTCCGTCTTCTTTCATCCTCTCCAACTCTTTCTTCACCTTTTCTTGCAGTGGAATAGCACTCTTCTTGGTGTGGATATGCTGTACGGTTGTGTACCTTCCTTGAGCTTGATCTTCACAGGCTCACACTTCACGGCTGCGAAAGTGACTGAGTTCACTCTCTGTACAAGATTCAGAGCTGTAGCTGTACTGCGGCTCAGAAGACTGTCAGAGTCATTATCAATGACGAACACTGTAGCTTCAATCTTCTTCTCAAACTTGGTAGTGAAGTGACCTAGTGTTTTCACTTTGCCCCCTGGACTCATCAGGTTGACACGATTCGCTGGAAGCAGCTTCGGCTGTCCTAGCTTTGCCCATGTAGATCTGCTAATCAGGTTGACGTCGGCCCCTGTATCAATTTTCCAGTTGATAGTGGTTTCTTCCAACTTCAAATTCACCCTCCATGGTGGTTCATTGGACTCAACTCTTCCTATGAAGGATTCTTTCTCAGGCTCTGGCTCTCTCTCAGGCTCTTTTTCTGGCTCTGCTACTTGCTCTGTTTGAAGCTCTTTTGCTGGCTCTGGCTCTGGCTCTGAAGTAACTTCATCTGTTTGTCTGACTTAAGACTTGCACATTTTTGCAAAATGATGTGGCTTTTTTTCCACATTTGTGACATTGCTTCTGGTATGCTGGACACTTCCACTTCTAATGGCTAGTTCCGCATTTCTTGCACGCAAATTTTTCTGAAGTATGCGCGTGTGCATTCTGATGTGAGGATCCCTTCCCTCCTCTGTTCCCCCCGGGTCGGAAGCAGACTCCATCAACTGATGTTGCACCTCTCTGTTCCTCTAGTTCAGCCTTCACTTGTTCATGTTGTCTCGACTTCATGATTGCTTTCTCCAACGTCAGCTCGCTCTCTAGCTGTAGCTTTCCAGAAAGATCTTTGTCTCTCAGCCGCAGGACTAGTCTATCTCTTATAGTGTCCTTCTTCTTTGTGAAAGCAGCATGCTCTGCTAGTTCATACAAAGCATTGACGTATTGTTCAACTGATTCACCTTCTTTCTGGTTTCTGCTGTGAAATGTTGCTCTGATATGGATCACGTTCCTCTTTGGTATGAAATGTTCATCAAAGTTCTTCTTCACTTTGTCGTAGTCTTTTTGATCAGCATCAGACAACTCAAACTGTGTGAAAATCTTATCAGAATCCGGACCCCTATAGTACAACAAAGTTCTAACTTGAATCTCGCCACTCTCTTTACTCAGCTTTGATGCAAGCCTGAAACGATCAAATCTCGCCACCCAAGCTGGCCATGCAGAAGGCTCATGGAATGCAAATGGCTGCGGCGGTTTGAACATTGTGAAGCACTGAGAGTTTTCAATCATGTTACTTAGCTTTCAAATGTTCATTCAGCTGAATTCTGGTTCCCCTTTTTGTTCAAAGGATCTCTGACACCATGTTTTGATGTCTGTTGTCAGTGTGGCTCGAGTGGAAGAGCGTGACAAGGGGAAAACTGAGGGAACGCTGAACAGACAACAGCACTTCGGAGATGGCGGTTGAGGAACTCTTTATTCGTATGCATGCGCAAGCCAGCTCATGGTCAAGGGGAGCGAACTTTACTAAATGGCTTCGTAACAATGCAGTAACGGTTACTTCCCTTATGCCTGATAATACGACAGGGTGGGGGTGGGGGCGGGGGCGAGAGTGGGGGTGGGGGTGAAGGTGAGGGTGGGGGTGGGGATGGGGATGGAGATGGGGGTGGGGGTGATGGTGAAGGTGAGGGTGGGGATGGGGATGGGGGTGAAAGTGAGGGTGAGGGTGGGGGTGAGGGTGGGGGTGGGGGTGCGGGAAGGGTAAGAGGAAAGCTGCAGCTACGAGGGAAAGGGAGACTCAGGGAATCATGAGTAGGTTGATTTTACAGGCCGAATTTTTTTATAGTTTCTTTTTGCATTCTCTTAATAGTCCCAATGACAGTTGTGTCTGTCTCCATTTGTTTCCAATTTGTTTGTTTGTTTCTTTCTTTCTATTGTCTTAAAAGAAATCTACACCGTTTCTTTCCTCGAAACTATCAGAATTCGAAACACCCCCTGCCGTGTAGGTCCGTTGAGTTGTTTATTATTCCACATGAAAAGGCATGAGGATGTATCGAACATTCAAGTCAAATCAATCCAAACGTCTAGAAGTTGGTGC
>JAWQFJ010011443.1:0-14239 GCA_034096865.1 Theodoxus fluviatilis
CTACTGTATGGTGAATCATCCTACGAACCATGTTGTCACGAACTCTACTGGTGCAGGAGTGCAAAAGGTTCAGCCCGAAGGCCCTGACACTGAAGACGGGGAATCCAGAGCGAATCGCCCGCACGCCTCTGCCACCACTCGGTGTGAGAACGTGATAAATGTAGATGTCATGCCTTACATGCCTTGCTGCCACTCTCTGTCTCTCGCCCTCCAAGCTCGGAATGCCACTGCAGTCGTTTCGCGCCATCGGCCACTGTCAGATACTTGTGCCATGGTTGGGGAAAGAGGGGAAGGCGAAGCCGACGGATAATTAGATGTACAGGAGGAGGAAAAGCAGCAGCAACAGCAGCTCGGGGGGAGGATGGGGGGCGAGAGAGAGAGAGAGAGAGAGAGAGAGAGAGAGAGAGAGAGAGAGAGAGAGAGTGCGTGAGTGAGTGAGTGAGTGAGTGAGTGAGTGAGTGAGTGAGTGAGTGAGTGAGTGAGTGAGTGAGTGAGTGAGTGAGTGAGTGAGTGAGTGAGTGAGTGAGTGAGTGAGTGAGTGAGTGAGTGAGTGAGTGAGTGAGTGAGTGAGTGAGTGAGTGAGTGAGTGAGTGAGTGAGTGCCTGAGTGAGTGAGTGAGTGAGTGAGTGAGTGAGTGAGTGAGTGAGTGAGTGAGTGAGTGAGTGAGTGAGTGAGTGAGTGAGTGAGTGAGTGAGTGAGTGAGTGAGTGAGTGAGTGAGTGAGTGAGTGAGTGAGTGAGTGAGTGAGTGAGTGAGTGAGTGAGTGAGTGAGTGAGTGAGTGAGTGAGTGAGTGAGTGAGTGAGTGAGTGAGTGAGTGAGTGAGTGAGTGAGTGAGTGAGTGAGTGAGTGAGTGAGTGAGTGAGTGAGTGAGTGAGTGAGTGAGTGAGTGAGTGAGTGAGTGAGTGAGTGAGTGAGTGAGTGAGTGAGTGAGTGAGTGAGTGAGTGAGTGAGTGAGTGAGTGAGTGAGTGAGTGAGTGAGTGAGTGAGTGAGTGAGTGAGTGAGTGAGTGAGTGAGTGCCTGAGTGAGTGCCTGAGTGAGTGCCTGAGTGAGTGACTGAGTGAGTAAGTGACTGATTGAGTGAGTGACTGAGTGAGTGAGTGAGTGAGTGAGTGAGTGAGTGAGTGAGTGAGTGAATGTCTACCTGTCTGCCTGCCTGTCTGCCTGCCTGTCTGCCTGCCTGTCTGCCTGGCTGATTTTATTAAGGCCGACAACCCATCTTACATAAAGGACACAAGCATAATAAAGGAGTGTCTGACTGATAGGAGTTGTCAACACCGACAGCCCACACATTACAACATATGTAAATCTGATGTCTACATCATCTATCAATACTGTACATGTGTCGTCTGTCATGCTAAAACACCTAGTATGATGCACTGCATTAACATTCATCATAAATGTACATTTTAAACATTGCCTTTTTTACAGTAACCATTGACCATGAACTGCAATACTCAGTAGCACATTCATGCCATTACTTAGTTATCTGGAGAGTTTAGCAGGTTTTCAAAGCGTAGTTTAAAAGCGTAAAATATGTACATGCATATAGCAACATCTCTTGACAAAAAAACTCGTCCATTTATGAAATATCGTACCACTACATACTTTGCCCTCTGTAAATGTTTCAAAATATATTTGCTCTTCAGATCATTACAAAAAGGATTTGAGATTCAAATATAACTTCCGTCTTCATATTCTGAACAGAATGAGCATTCTTTCCCTGAGTTTTGCTCATTTTTGGTTTGCTTTTAAGGGCGTTGTTCCTGAAATGGAAGCGAACAAATGCATCCCTGAATTTCTAGGCTTTCACTTAAAAAATATAAGTATTATCGTTCAGTTACATTTTCCACGCTTGTTTATAGCAGTTCAATCACGTGAGAGAGAGAGAGAGAGAGAGAGAGAGAGAGAGAGAGAGAGAGAGAGAGAGAGAGAGGCTCACAAATACACAGCCAGGCAAACACACCAAGACAGGCCTACGGACAGACAGGTTGTCAGACACACACACACACACACACACACACACACACACACACACACACACACACACACACACACACACACACACACACACACAAACAGATGGAGAGACACATAAAGAGCGAGTGAGACAGAGCCAAGTTGAAAACGACAGACAAACAATTGGTTTTCTATCAAACTTTGCCACGCTGCAAAATGTCCATGCGGTGAATTCAGCAGATGCAATGGTCAGTGCTGATGGGACACTTGTTATTGCAAATACTCTTCTATTGTAGCTTAGACAGGCTCCATCAGTCTCAGCCGTCAAAAAAAGCTAAAGACTTTTCTTTTCCCCAGACAACACATTAATCTGTAGCACCAGAGAGCAACAGAGAGAGCAGCTCTACAAGTGCCTTCCGTACAAGTAGACAAATGTCACTGGGATTATCAACCCAAGGTGACAATGGATGATTGATGGTGCACTGAAGACGTAGTGTTGTTTGTAAGCCGGCATAGTGTTTGAATGCTTCAGAAAGAGATTGCGCCAGCATTTCGCAGAGCGCATTGTTATCCTCTCTGTCCAAAAGGCTGTCTTCAGGTGCCACTAGATTACTGATCAGGAGGCCCAATTACCGTGAAGTAAAATGTAAAGCAGTCTGAGACAGAGACTATGGCGATACGAGCTATGGGAATCAACACCTTTCCAGATGATGATCGCAGTAGCCTTGCTCAGCGACACCCCCTGGAGGTTGGGGGTAAGAACATTCTGTAAACCCGAGTCAGTAGTGACTCTGGCACAGTTCGCAATAAATGCGTAATAGACTTGACCCATCGCATTACAGCATTGCGCCAAAAATAGTTCGTTCTCATAGTAATTTTTTCTCAACTTTTTACAGAAGTCATTCAGATGTCAAAACGTGTTTCCATTTCAACACAAACATATTATTTTGTCGAATAAACGCTTCTTTATTGCCTCAACAAAGGTAAGTTATGAGTTTCGTGCGAAATAGTCTTAGAACTACTTTAACGGCGTATGTCAGGGAGCAGATCGGCTATCTCACAAGCCTCTCGTGTGACCCTCATTAGAATTTTTCGGACGGAATCCTTCCATCACGTGATGTCAACTGTGCTAGAGACTGTTTCGCTGGCAGGCGAAGTCTCTAGTGGACTAGAATGGGGTCAGAATAGACCTGCCGCGCCTCTCTACGCGTTCCGACAGAGGCGAATGACTAGGGAAATCGTGCCTACCTTAATCTAACCAACTCGTCTCCTGACCAACTCTAGGTTTCGTGATCACTGGTCTTAAATAAACTACAATGGCTGAAAGGCTGTAAAAACGCCAGCCATCCTTGCTCAGCGTCCGTTCGCCAGAATCTGCAGCGTGCAGACTCCAGTGGAAACAATGCTACCGCGACACGTGATGCGTCCAAATACTGAGCAAGTCAGGTGATTAAACCAGGGGCGGACTGAGTTTTACCTTGTCAACATTCTTATCTCTGTGATCAGTTGGAAAGGGTCTCGAAAAGCAAGATCGACGTTGGGTTGTCTTTTCCTTCAGTTTTCTTTCATTGGGCGGCTAACATTCCAGATATTTTCCTGATACCGGGTTGAATAACGTTTGTATTGCACAGTAAATGTTATCCTCCCCGTCATGATTGTAGTCACCGTCTTCGTTGTCGTATTTTTTTTAAAATTCAGGTGTTGATGTTGGATGAGGAATCCGATAGCACCATCTCTCTGGTATTCTGATGCAAGATACCACAGAGCTGTTAACAGATTTGTGAAATGGTGATGCCTCCTGTCACTTTCCTTTTTTCTGCCACAAAAAACATGTCACAGTTCGAATCAAATCGGGCCAGAATTCGTGACAGCGATGAATGTGAAGGGAACTCCGTGGTAGCTTCTACCACAAACAGTAAAACTTCCCGTGTTTAAGACAGGAAAACTACGTGGATAGCAGCAAAGAGAAATGAAGTTTATTTGTTTCGAAAATCAACCTTTACTTACTCTTGAAAGAATACTAATCTCCAACAGCACACTGCATCGCCTTTTGGTACACGCGTGTTTTAATTGGGCGCAGTGCCCGAAGTGAACGAAGGCTGAAGAGGACTTAGCAAACTTGAGTTCGGGGACTTTGCACACGAACTGCCTGAAGAGGACTTAGCAAACTTGAGTTCGGGGACTTTGCACACGAACTGCCTGAAGAGGACTTAGCGAACTTGAGTTCGGGGACTTTGCACACGAACTGCCTGAAGTGGAGTCGATGGTGAAAAGTACCGCTGAGATTTTCCGCCACTACCAAACGAAAGAGCGATCTTATTTGACCGATCAGGACGCAGTTTCGGTGTTCTTCGTCCAAGTATGCGCCGGCGGAGTAGGCCGAAGCTTCGTCCAATTAGAACACACCCCTCGTTGCAACAGTCACTTCGCGTCTGAATCGGGACTGCAATATCGTCTGTAGCACCACCTTTGTCTTTGTCAAAGACGACGCACTTCATACCAAGAGCTTAAACTTTCACGATATCTTAGAAGTTAGACAACTAAGCCAGAAATATTTTCATATGAATCGCTCGTCTCTCTGTAGATAATTTTGCACCTCAGAGAAGGGCCGAACGTGGTTTATAACAGTATGCAAGACTCAAAATGACAGTTTCCACAACTACACTGACAGTGGTGTATCAAAGCATATGCATGTCCAAAGTGCATGTTGGTACACAATACTTTTTAACGTCACATACGGAAGGCAAAAGAAACAGAAATCATCTGGACCTTGTTTTGGACGAGGAGCAGTAAACATTCATCAGATGACTGATGTTTCTTGATGCTCCAAATGCTCAGAATCACATTTCGCAGGAAAATGGATCGGATAGATTTTGGGAAAGTATCGTCATCTATTAAATGAATTGACAACAGTGGGTTTTAGACAGTCAATCCGATCAGTTCCGATTCCACTGTTTGTCCCTCCCTACACCAACCTTTGTATCAGGTTACCTTAGACTTCGAAGGGGAGATTTTATTTTCCAAATGTCTGCTGGTCAGTAAGTATTAAGATGTGAATGGTCGAGAAAGCAGCGTTTCAGTAATCTTTGCTAATATATCACGCTTGCTTATGATATAACTATATATAGAGAGAGAGGGGTAAAACAGTTTCTAGATTCCTTTCATTGATGTCCACATCACTTACAAGGAAATATTATTTATTACGACTACCGTAAATTCTGATCTTTGCAACACAAACGTTTTGAGACCGCTGTAATGTACATTTTCACACAAGAGTTATCTCCTCCGAAATAAACTAACAAACTACATACAATACATTGATGATATTGTTGCTCGTCTGTCGGTCATTGATTCTAGTTTATTGATATTCGGCACTTAACCAGTCAACCTGTTGACGGAACGAATATGTCATGAAAGGAAGACAGCCGTCAGATCAAATTTCTACTCCTCACCCAGGACACGTGCGGGAAAACATTTTCCCCGCCAAATCGAATCGGGATCCAAAAACCCGACTCTCCAAACCGGCCTGAAAGCGGAGATGATCAATCCGGCGCACGGCTGTGGTCGATTTTCCGGAACGAAACGATCGTCGTCCGGGCGAGTTAAAGCGGGAACAATGGCGAGATGCGGCTGCGTGCGTGCTCCTAATTAGACCCGGTCTTTCTGGTGCTTGTCGTCCGAATCCAGCCTTGGACACCAAATGTTACCAGCTCCAAATTGGCCCCTCGTCTCCCCTCCTGATCTCTGGTCCTCCCCCTTTCCTCTCCTAGCGTGGCCACGAGCGATGAACACAATGCATCCATTCTCTTCTTTCCCGCCCTGACACCCGCCCCTATGGCCTCTGACCCCCACATGATCAAGCGCGGTCCGTGCGGCACGTGCAGGTCAGTTTCAGCAGGACGGCTCCAGGCGTGCTGGCCGTGCTTACCGGAAGGTGACTGGCGTGAAATGTACATGGCGTTCAGCAGCGCCTTATTGCGGGTTTTGTCATGGAGATGTGCTCGTGCGCTGGATTTTTTTTTGGGTGTCCGTAGCGGCACCTGAATGGCGGCTATTTTTCCGTGTCTCTTTTTGTTTTAATTAACATATCTTTCCTTCCTTGGGTATCTCTTTTGTTGAAATGAATATGGAAAAGAGAAATCATTAATCATCTCCTTTTTTCTGAAGCCGTGTGCTGTCTCCGCAGTGAATGTGCGTGCACACGCATTTGGAAAGTGATAAAGAGGAGCTGGAGAAGAATGTCAGGAGTGTGCTTGTATCTTGACCTGTGTGTATAATGTGTTAGTTTAATTATACATCATATAAGAGACAGCCGTTTACAAAACCTTAATCTCTGGCAATTTCTCACCGAAGATTTCATGAGGGTTTTTAATATTACTTGATGATACTTAGACAAGTTTTTCATCTCGAATGTCGCTTCATGTTAAGAACTGTCAAATATAAATAGTTCAGTTTGTAGGACGGCAAGAAAATACGCACGCCAATGAAACACAGACAAACGCACGTATCATCCAGTCATAGTCTCGATGCACATCAAGTGACAGATATGATTAAATTTGCCATATCAACTAGATGTGTAATCTTGCTATCAATACGGCAAGCTAATTCGATGCTACACACGTATTTACACTTTTCGAAGGCTCCAACTTTAACTGAGCTATATGAATTTCTAAAGGCAGATTCAAGGCGTGGTCGTGGATGTTCGTGTTCGAAGTGTGCTTGCAGCAGTGCTCAAGTAGACATGGCAAGACAGAAAGCGGTGACATTCAGCACAACTATCATGGCATCGTAAAGGCCGTGCTTAACCGCAGTCTTCGCGGTGCGGAAAGCCAACAAGCCCAAAGCCTGTGGCATACTACGTCATCAAAACGTGCATTGTTCGCGCGCGAAAAGTCCCGAAGACCGGCCTAGTCGGCTTCACAGCACTGCTCTGAAGCCAGGGGGTGCGAGCGAGTACTTGGCGCGTTCAATGGCGTCCACAATCTCTCGCTTCGAAGCTTCTGTGCTTTATAAGTTCTCTGTTAAAAGTCGCGCAGTAGGTTAATGACAAAATTTGAATAACTTGGATAGTTTTGCATGAATAGATGCCCCAAATACTCCTTGAATTACGTTTTGAGACCTATGTTCTCGCTTTATGTACAGCACCGGAAGCAGGCTCGTGGACATCCACCAATTAAGCAAGAAGCCGAGGAGACCAATGCAAAGACGTGGCTCGGGGGCTCTGGGCTTGTTGGCTTTCCGCACCGCGAAGCCTCCCATTACGCACGGCCTTAAGGGCACAACAACTTCGCAACACTGCATACTTTTTAATCAGAGTAATTTTTCCATTGCAAAAGGCAGTCCTTCAATCGTTGCCGCTTTCATGTATCGCTGTGTCCTGCGTCATCAGAGACAAACGACACATGGACACTTGGCAAACATTCTTTGTATCTTTTGTGGACAGAATAATCTGGACATCATTTTCGTTAGCTGTATGTGTCAACTTACTACCGATACTGTTCGAGTATTTTTGTTGCAGGTTTTGATAGACTGGACATTCGAGCAGGAAATGCTTTTCGCTTTCCACTAATTCGAAACATGCTTTACACAGAGGTGATTTACAATGAAAATCATCGACGTATCTGAATGTTAGTAAGTAGCTCACTAAAACAAGCACGAATATTGATGACATACACACGACGAAAATTGTTATCGTCAAGCGCAAAGAGGTTGTTCTCTCTACCCCAGGCAAACTGAAACAATCTGTAGAAATCCCCCAAGGAATACAGTAGTCCTTAAAGCTTGATCTCAACGGCCTAGTGAGTCCCGACCCGTATGCGCTGACTGCCTTCAGTGCCCGCTATGCCACGCCCTTAGGGGGTCAGAGAGGTGAAGAGAAGGACACGAGCCTAGATTCAATCCCCGACCTTTGCCCTGCCTGGGAGTGAGCGCCTCTACGTGAACTGCTTGGATCCGGGGCTCGGTGCCCCGACTTCATTACACTTCTTTGTGTTCGAGTATGAACTGCATGCATTTCACGACATCTCCTTTTCAGAGTTGACTTCTGTCTTTCCTGTTTGTCCTGTATCGTCTTACAGTGGACTCACTTCTTCTGCCCTTGAAGATGCCTGAAATCAAGCGGAATACCGAGATACAACCCCAAACCGATGTTGCAGAGAGGCTGAACTGAGACTTCAAAACATTGACACGCTGGTAAGGATGAACCTCGCTTTGCTGGAAACAAAACATAGGGGTTAATAGGTATGAAACGAGTCCGTGGAATCAACTCGTCTGTCTGTCTGTCCTGTCTGTCCTGTCTGTCCTGTCTGTCCTGTCTGTCCTGTCTGTCCCGTCTGTCTCGTTTGTCCCGTCCCGTCCGTCTGTCCCGTCCCGTCTGTCCCGTCCCGTCCCGTCTGTCCCGTCCCGTATGTCCCGTATGTCCCGTATGTCCCGTATGTCCCGTCCCGTTTATCCCGTCCGTCCGTCTGTCCCGTCTGTCTGTCCCGTCCGTCCGTCTGTCCCGTCCCGTCTGTCTGTCCCGTCCCGTTCGTCTGTCCCGTCCCGTCTGTCCCGTCCCGTCTGTCCCGTCCGTCCGTCTGTTCCGTCCCGTCCGTCTGTCCCGTCCCGTCTGTCCCGTCCCGTCTGTCCCGTCCCGTCTGTCCCGTCCCGTCCGTCTGTCCCGTCCCGTCTGTCCCGTCTGTCCGTCTGTCTCGTCTGTCTGTCCCGTCTGTCCCGTCCGTTCGTCTGTCCCGTCTGTCTGTCCTGTCCGTCCGTCTGTCTTGTCTGTCTGTCCCGTCTGTCTGTCCTGTCCCGTCTGTCCGTCCGTCCGTCTGTCTGTCCGTCCGTCTGTCCGTCTGTCCGTCTGTCTGTCCGTCCGTCTGTCTGTCCGTCCTGTCTGTCCGTCCGTCCGTCTGTCTGTCTGTCTGTCCGTCCGTCTGTCTGTCCTGTCCGTCTGTCTGTCCGTCCGTCCGTCTGTCTGTCCGTCCGTCTGTCCGTCCGTCTGTCCGTCTGTCTGTCTGTCCGTCTGTCTGTCCGTCCGTCCGTCTGTCTCCGTCTGTCTGTCCGTCTGTCCGTCTGTCTGTCTGTCTGTCCGTCTGTCCGTCCGTCTGTCTGTCCGTCATGTCTGTCTGTCCGTCTGTATGTCCGTCAGTCTGTCAGTCCCGTGTCTGTCTGTCCGTCCGTCCGTCCGTCCGTCTGTCCTCCCGTCTGTCCCGTCTGTCCGTCTGTCTCGTCTGTCTGTCCCGTCTGTCCCGTCCGTTCGTCTGTCCCGTCTGTCTGTCCTGTCCGTCCGTCTGTCCCGTCTGTCTGTCCCGTCCGTCTGTCTGTCCCGTCCGTCTGTCCCGTCCGTCTGTCTGTGTCTGCTACTCTGCAAATGCTCTAAATCGCCGATATACACGAAGTTAATATCGATGGTATCGGCCCAATGATCAAGAAGATAAGTGATAGTGTAATGCCGGTTTGCAACCAGAAAAAGAGATCCTTAGTTCAGAACCTTGGTTCGATGAGGCACGATGAAGTCAAAACATTATCAAATTAAAGTTTATTTCACATCATTAAACGTGTCGACATACTCTTCCTAGCCACCACCCCCTGACCCCTCCCGCGACCCCGCACCCCCCCCCCCCCCCCCCCCCCCCCCCCAAATCCGACTCACCCACCTACCCCACTCCATTTTCAAACCTCTATCCGATTTCGTAATCACTTTGTGCATTCTTAATCATCCGAACTTCCTGGAGTGTTACACTATAATCTTGTTCAGGAGTACAAAGCGTTGCATAAGCGCTTCATGTTGGCAATTGAGCGCTCTTTGCCTCTCGTGAACACCTACAGATGTTGTGCAGCACTTCACTTGTTTAAAGGGAGGTAAATCTTCTGCGCCGCATATTTGTGTTGCTAGACGCTAAGAAAGTGTTTTCTTTGCCACAGACATCCTTTATGCACGTTTAAATGTATTCTGCATGACTAAAGTCCACTACTGCGTCATCCTTACTTGCCATTACTCGCGCATACAGAGCGCTTGGGGCAAATAAAGCCCGTTTCAGTCCCAAAATGATGTTTCTGAGGGTTATTTTACGCATCGACGGTCAGTGCGAATCACCTCGGATCTGTGATGCACAGCGCTGCTCAGCGCTGAGTGAATCACGCCCCCAAATTGCTGTTCAGGAGTGAAACACGTGCAGCGCTGTGCAGCGCTTTGCAGCGCTGTGCAGCGCTTTGCAGCGCTGCGCCTCCTGAACAAGCCTTATGTTTCGTCCAGGTCACGACGCCCCACGACTCATGCCGCAGAGATGGTTGCCTCCGTGCTCCAATCCCGATCGGTGACAAAATGTACCCGAAGACTTGGCTCAACTTAATTCGCGTGGCAGGTGCGGATGATGACTCCAAGAAGAATGTCGAAAAACAAAGACCCGCCAGTCACTCTCCCTCTCAGATAACCCAGAACGAGGACTGGAGAGCGGAACCGGAAACCAAGGATGATCCCTGTCGTCTGCACGCATGCGCATATCAGAGATACACCTGAGAAGCACTCGTGGCAACGCGTGCGCGAGCTTTCCGCTGGTCATGACTTCCTCTCTGAATTGTCTTATCTCCGTTGCATCAGTAATCCCCACAATAGCAAGAGGCCATTAGTGGGCAGATGAGACAATAATGAGTATGGAGAGAGGGTGCGAGCAAGCTAGAATGAGAGTTCTATTGGTCGCCACCATTAGTATCTAGTTTCGCGTCCTCATTACGGCGATAGTTATAGTAGTTGGGACTGACTTCATGGAGTGGTGCCGATAGCGGGATGGTGTTCCAGTACACGTTGTTCAGTTGATTTCCTGCTCTGACAGGAGGCGATTCCAATGTTGTTTCATTCCAGCCGTATTTCCCATAGATCATGAGAAAGTTATCAGACTGTCACTATAACGTGGAAAATCATTCTCTAGCTGCTTGATGTGATATTTGCTTAGCCTCTACAGGCAACACCTGTGCGAAAAGTCGCATTCAATGACACTTGCATTTGATGAAAACCTACTGGCGTGCAAAGACGGGGGAAACTCTCGGTCTGCGAACTAGCTTGGGAAGCACAGGTCTAGAAACGGGGGTTGGGGTCTCAGTGTACGCAGTGGGAACCACCCCAAGCCTTCACTCTGATTGGCTCGTCAGAGAGAGCTCTTTCGCGCCTGAGGTTTGTTGTTTTCTGCAACACAAGTAAACACACGCTGTCCGCGATTTTTTTTCTTTGGTTCGCTTGCTAAACGCTCATTTTTAGAATTACTGACACACATACAAAGAAGCCGTAATTAATGTCTCAGAGCAACATGCAGAAAAAGTCAATAGTTCATCAACATTGCTACATCGTTTGAATCGAAATGCGGGGCGAAGTAGCTGTGCCAAGTCTTGGCAGTGATGTATGCATTGTATCATAGCCAGCTAAGAAACAAACCCGGGCTTCGTCCGAGCTACTGGACTCCGAACGAGTTTGCAAGCGAGCTATCCGTAAGCAAGGTTCGCCGAGAAAGTTCGCGAATGAGTGGTCTGTCCAGTTATGAACAGGCTTAAGACCGTCTCAGCTACAGTGGGGTCTAGCGGCCTACGCATTGTGCTCACCACACACGAGCAGGGCCGGATCTAGGGGGGGGGCTGGGGGTGCTCGAGCACCCCCCCCCCCCAAAAAAAAAAAAAAACCTCCGTGGCAGCCGGGAGTTGGGGGAAGGAGGGAGGGGGGGGGGGTGGTTGGTCAAATTTGTTGATCTACTTCCACCTCATCGGATATCGGCACAACTTTGCCTTGGCTACGCAGAGACAGTATAGTTAGTAAAAAGCTTGGGAGGAGGGGGTGGGGGGGGGGGGGGGGGGGGGGGCTAAAAGAATGCTGGGCCCTGATGCTGTACTACTCTCCACTTGGTATAAGCACACTCTACTTGGCAGCCAAGGTCGCTGGGCGAGGAGGGGGGGGGGGGGGGGCTGCTATAATTAAGATGCCTTCCTTTTGCTACTCGCACAGACAAATCAAACCCGGGCAGAGACAGGAAGAATTCTGTGACCAAACAAAAACTCTGGAAATGACCGCACTGCCAGCTTGCACAGATTGGCACCCTGTGTCTCAAAATTTTCCGGGGGGGCATGCCCCGGACCCCCCTAGAGGGGCGTGCCTGCTTCGCAGGCACGCACTCGTGGCTTCGCCACTTCGATGAGAAGACCCTAAAACAATTTTAAGCACCCCCCCTCAAAAAACTTTGATCCGGCCCTGACGAGGCTCAAACTCAGGAAGATTTGTTGCAACAGACCGCATCGCTTGAAAACTTCATAGTATGATGGCACAGTATGGAAAAACGATCAATCTTTTGTGACCGATATTCGTGTTAATTAATGTGTGTGTGTGTGTGTGTGTGTGTGTGTGTGTGTGTGTGTGTGTGTGTGTGTGTGTTTGTGTGTGTGTGTTTGTGAGTGCGTGTGGGTGTGTGCTTTTCATCTAAGAAGACATACACTCAGACGACTCTATACAGAAACACTTTGAACTCGTCCACATTTACATCTTCCCGTCAAGGGTGAGGCGACGTCGAGGGGGGTGGAGGTGATGATAAAAGCGCACAGAGAGGGGAGATAATCCTAGCTGACTGATGGGGGTTGGGGGTGCCGTTTGAAGTGACCCCGCTACTGAGAGTGAGGTTGCGAGGTGGGTAGACGTGGCCATAATGACCACTCAGCGACGCTGAGGAAGGGATCGGAGGCGGCCGCCGTCCTGAAACCTGCGATGATACAGTGTCATAATTCAGAGTGCGCCCTATGCTTGTCAGAGGAGGAACTATTACAAGCGCACGGGGCCTTTGAAGAGGTCACGTGTGCCGTCGATGGTGATAAATGTCTGTCGACGCCGATTTTAAATAGGAACCTGTACACGGTGATTTGGGCAAGGCCCCGTCGTTACTGGCGATAATAGAGAGATGATATCGCCTTGTAATCGCCATCATAGATTCCCCGCTAGCAATAACTAAATTGACTGGTGCCGAAGTTGGAGAAAAAGCTCTCTTAATGCCTGGAAGATCTTACAGAAGAATGTGTTTACAAGCGGATGAAAATGTGGGGAAAAATTAAACCGTGAGATAATTTCATTAAACAAATGTTTAAAACTGTTAAAAGGGTTTCATAAGACATGTTTGTATGCAGGCGCAAGCATGTAAAGTCCAGATCTCAAGGCCAGACACACTTTCTTCAACAAATGCTCACGTGCATATATTCAGGCAAACGCGTTTTGCTGCGGACACGCACAAATATATTTACTCTCTCAAACTCTCACACTCACACATACACACACACATATATACACACATGAAAACACACACATACATACGCACACACACACACATTCAGATACGCGCACGCACGCACGCACACACACACACATACGCACACACGCACACATATTCATACGCGCACACATTCACATTCACACAAGCGCACACACACACACACACACACACACACACAAATACGCATACCCAAACGCACATGCAAGAAAACAGGAGTGCGCAAATGTGCATACGTGTGTGTGTGTGCGTGCGCGCGCGCGTGCGCGTGTGTGCGCTTATGTGCGTGTATATGCGAGTGTGTGTGTGTGCGCGCGTGTATGTGTGTGTGTGCGTGTGTGCGCGTGCGTGTGTGTGCGTGCGCCTATCTACGCAAGCGTGGCTGAAGTCTGTGAGGATCAAGACAGTTGGGCAGCGGCCGCTGCTGTTGCCTCGGTGCCGTCATCGCCAGACACGGAAGCGGCGACTACAGGAGTCGTCTAGGGCCCGTTGTGCTGCCAAAATACACACTAGCACGGTCAGGCCAAAGCGATGACAATACGACCAACAAGGTCAAGACGTCATCAACTCTTGCATTAGATGAAATTTACTTTGTAAAGTGTCGTACCATTACACTGAATTGCACTGCTTCCTATCGTAGAGGTATTATTATTATTTGGGATCGTTTAAGTTCAGTAAAGTAATACTGAAGACCCTCGATTAAATTTTTGTTTGGTACAGAGAGACGTACTTTGCGCAAGTGTGATAATGAATTAATGACTTCTGGCCGTCGATGTCCAGTACCTCGCTTACCCTCTTTTTTATTTTCCAATGAAAAAGCCCTCGTATGTCAGTTACTTGGTTTGTGTTTCGACAAACATCCCAAGAAAAGGGGGGGTGGGGGGGGGGGGGGCAAGTTTTTCTACATGACTCAAACATTCCCGTTTTCTTTAAGTCTACATCTGGAAAAGTCTAGCATTCTAGTGATAGATACTACTATCTACTGTATGTCTCTATCTATATATAAATA
>JAWQFJ010011444.1:0-52977 GCA_034096865.1 Theodoxus fluviatilis
TTTTTCATTTTTTTTTTTAATATGCCAAAACCTGGAGGTTCAGCGCCAGCGGTTTTTATTTTTGCACTTCTATTTAGTTACTTTGTGATACAGGTGGATTTCGTTGCTGGGCATCGGACATTACGTCATTAGTGGTGCGACGTCAGATTTGGCAGACTCGTTCAAACATATCCTTTTATTTCACTGAAGAAGGAGCCTACTTGGCCCCGAAAGCTCTGAAATACAATTTTGAAGTTGGACTAAAGTCTCCAGTACTTCTTTTCTCTTTTTCAGATTGTTTTACCAGTTGGAAGAAGACAAACAGTTTTGAACTTTTCATTTTATTTTCACAAGTTTCAAGTCGAGCTGGAAAGAGACTGGTTTCATTCAATGACTTTTAAGTTAGCATTTGAAGATGTGAAATTGTTGTTTTATGTTAACTACGTTAAAACTTAGAAGGGAGAGTGTTGGATTATGTCCCATGGCGCATTGAGCACTCTTGCGGGGGAAAAAGACATGTGACGTCACTCTGAAATAAAAGACCTCGTGTTTGGTCTTCACAGTTTTAATCGAATTTCCACTTTCCGATAGATTCAGCTCTCTTGATATTTTAGTGAAAGGTAGAAAAAAAGTTGCAACTAATCTACTTTTTCATTCCTTTCGTGTCATCACCTCAACCACACCTTTTTATCTTCTCTTTCAGCGTTTCTTTTCTTTTCCTCGTGACGCAGACGCGTTACGCCTCCTGTAGAAATGTCTATTTTCTGCACGCCTTTTACGAAAACCATTTCGTCGCAGCTGTGTCAATGTGTCGGAGTTGAAAAAACCCAAAAACAAGAGAGAGAGAGAGAGAGAGAGAGAGAGAGAGAGAGAGAGAGAGAGAGAGAGAGAGAGAGAGAGAGAGAGAGAGAGAGAGAGAGAGAGAGCTGAACTGAACTGACTGTTTATTGAGACAGTCGATCCATAACATACAGAAATCGATGTGAAATATCCTTTTTCAGCTGACAGAAGATGCTGAATAGATGGTGAATGTAAATCAATACGTGCATTCCCACCACAAATACATTCCTCTTTTAATTCTTTTGCATTTGGATTGTTTAAATTATTCTATTCACGCAGTCTTTTTTCCTAAATCTTAGCTCATAATATATGTCAATGGTTACCGACCTTATAATGCTATCAATGGTGCCCTACATTAGATATCTGCAAGCATTGAACTTTATTATGTGATTTAGATATCGTTTAAAGTATTTTCTCTCAAATGCAGGAAAGCGGGGCACGACAACAACAACAAAAGCCCTTCCTTTTCTCTTCCTTTGTAAAACGGACATTTTACGTCTTATGCTTCTCCGCACCGTTTGTTAGTATGCAAATTATTAATTCCAATTCGAAATCTAACTAACACATCTCCGAACCTTTTGTTGTTGAGAGTGATTGAATAATCTTCCAGCCCAGAGTTTTCTTTCATGTATGAGAACCACGCATACCTGTCGCTACTGATAGTCTTCACATACCAGTCCTTTTTGTCTCCAACTCCTCCATTCAGCCACATATATACCCAAAACCGAGAGGACACAAGCAGTTATCCACCACTTCCGTCCAATTTCGATTCCCTTTAACACGGGAGTTCAGAAGCATCCTAAGTGCTTGCTTTGGAAATATGTGTTCTCCCATACTTCACAGTTTCAGCCAGTACTTTACTACACTGATTCTGCCATTCACTGAAATCGAAAACCGACCAAGGTCTCCATACAGAGAGAGGGAGAGAGAGAGAGAGAGAGAGAGAGAGAGAGAGAGAGAGAGAGAGAGAGAGAGAGAGAGAGAGAGAGAGAGAGAGAGAGAGAGAGAGAGAGAGAGATTGACTAGTTGGTTGGTGGGTTGGGTTGGGTTGAGTTGGTTTGAGTTGGTTTGAGTTGGTTTATTGGTTGGTCGGTCGGTCGGTCGGTCGGTCGGTCGGTCGGTCGGTCGGTCGGTCGGTCGGTCGGTCGGTCGGTCGGTCGGTCGGTCGGTCGGTCGGTCGGTCGGTCGGTCGGTCGGTCGGTCGGTCGACCGGTGGGTTGGTTTGTTGGTGGATTGGTTGATTTGTTAGTTGGATGAATGGATGGTCAGTCGGTCGGTCGGTCGGTCGGTCGGTCGATCGATCGATCGATCGATCAATCAATCAATCAATCAATCAATCAATCAATCAATCAATCAATCAATCGATCGATCGATCGATCGATCGATCGATCGGTCGATCGATTAGTCGGTCGGGTCGAGTCGGGTCGAGTCGGATCGGGTCGGATCAGGTCGGTCGGTCGGTTGGTCGGTCGGTCGGTCGGTCGGTCGGTCGGTCGGTCGGTCGGTCGGTCGGTCGGTCGGTCGGTCGGTCGGTCGGGTGACTGATTTTATTAAGGCCGACGACCCATCCTATATAAAAGCAAACAAGGTTTCCGTGTGATATTGTTAGGATAAACAGGCACTTCTATGATACATATGCTACAGTTGATAGGATGTATCAATGCTATTTAAAAACATCGTATTTGCTCACAATAGCTATACATTGCAACGATATGGTACAATGTTAACTAAAACCATTCCTATTCAGGCCATTATCATGAATTGCGCTAACTTACTGGGCGCATATGCATGAGAATGAAATAATGTATGACTATGTAAGTAAGTGTTAACTTTTTAAGTAAAATCACTACTTAGGGATGCATGAGTCGAACGTGGTGGTTCCTTCACAAGTAACGCTATAGTAAAAACAACCCCACTTCTACTACAGCCAGGACCCATGAGTATAGCCGTAGTAACTGCGAGTTTAGCCGTAGTAACTATGAGTACAGCCGTAGTAACTGCGAGTTTAGCTGTAGTAACTATGAGTACAGCCGTAGTAACTGCGAGTTTAGCTGTCAATATTGTCTTTGGTTTGCGCAGAAAACACTCTATATTCGGATTCAAGGAACCCGTCTAAAGAAATGTTAAGCAATGAACAACAATAATTTCTCAAAGCTGCATGTTGAACGCATCAGTAGGTTGTGTAAGTTCCTACATTAAAAGAATATAAATGTATGTCAACGAATCTAAACATCTAAGCATCTTTTGACATTGTGTACAAAGCTAGTTTTATCTGATGCCATGAAAACGATACACTTAAATTGCTTTTTTTCTTAAATGAGGAAATATGTCAATGTACGCCAAGATCTCACGCGTTTAGTGGGAAAAGTGCGAGCTAAGGCTGGAGCAAGAACTTTAGGTCAACAGGAAAGATGACAGCGTTCATGTTCGAGTTTGATCAACATCAATAAAGGACATGGGACGAATATTTCAGACTGAACGAATTTGCTTGATTCTTTTGATGATAAGGAAATCTACAAACAAGTTTAGATTTCATTGTCATTAAAAATGGGAAATTGCGGATGAGTTGCACGAGGACTAGCAAGCGCACAAATGCGTCATCTGTCAAAAAGCGGATGACAGATAAAGACACTTGCACATGCACACAATGACGGGATTGTGGGATTATAGCATCTCCTGCCTTGCTAGTTAGTGCATACCTCAACAGTCCCACCTATAAGCATATCATCGTCAACGCATAGCAAGTAACGTATGACGTAGCTTTCATAGTATTTTACTTTTTAGTCTTCCTCATGGGGAATCTTCCTTCTTTCTCATGCATACGGGCCCTGGTGAGGAATACACACACAGAGATACAAGATACAAGGTACTTTATTGTCCTCATTGTTACAAGGAAATTCGTTTTGTCGGTGGCAAAAACATAATACATACATACAAAAACAGAAACGTACAAGAAGTTCAACATTAATTAACTCAATCACATCGCTCAAGTTATGGAGTCCACACACTAATCATAGGCCATAAAATAAGATAGCATGCAATTGTATCATACTTTATTACTCTAACAAATGTAATAACACCATGTTACTTCAAGTAAATATACATACTGAACACGCGCATCAGAAATAGTAAACAGAAAGACACAATAAGATAGGACACATTTAGCGCTACATCATAGGCAATTCAATTTAATAGAGAAACATTTTACATCGCAACAAGTAATCACAGAAGGAACAAAAGACACAAGCATGCACATCAAACAATCATCGTCACGCAATCACACATACCCGATCTTCAACCATAACACATGTACAAGCCCCCCCCCCCCCCCCCCCCCCCCCCATCATGTTCTTCATCCTGCATCACAACACAATCACAGGAAAGACCAACAAGAGACAGGCATGCACATCAACAACCACACTCACACAGCACACATACACGATCATCAACGCATAACGCATGCACCCCCCCCCCCTCCCCCACACACACACACACACACACTCTCACATGGTAATCCTTGTTGGCCCAGACATAGTTCACACCATTCATAGTCCTTCCTGTCACAGTTCACAGCACTTCAAGTCCTCATAGTCCCAGTTCACTTTACTCCAATCCTCCGTCATATGTCACATCAATCCTGGTCACATAGTCACAGCTCTCATCATACATCCTCACAGTCACAGTTCACATCACCCACTCTTCAGTCGCAGTTCGCGTCACTTCTGGTCCCACAGCCACGTCAAGTCTCACAACAATCTTCATGCATACTACCCATTCACCGGGACTCGTTGAAGAGACGGATGGCTTTCGGGAGGAACGAATCCCTCATGCGGTTTGTTCTGGCAGGCCAGCACCTCAGGCGACGTGAGGACTCACGAGTGGGTTCGCATGACGCGAATTCCTGGTGCAGAGGGTGGCGGTCGTCAGAGCGAATCTTGCCCACACACACACACATACACACACAGAGAGAGAGAGAGAGAGAGAGAGAGAGAGAGAGAGAGAGAGAGAGAAATAGGTACACAGACACCAAGACTGAGAGGCAGGCAGAAAGACAGACAGACAGACACACAGACAGACTCACAGACAGACACACAGACACACACACACACACATACAGACAGACAGACACACAGATAGACAGACACACAGACAGACAAACACACAGACAGACAGACAGACAGACAGACAGACAGACAGACAGACAGACAGACAGACAGACAGACAGACAAACAGACAGACAGACAGACACAGACAGTCAGACACACAGACAGACAGACACACAGACAGACAGACACACACACAGACAGACACACACACAGACAGACAGAGAAATGATCGAAAGCAGGCTTTTCCATGACTTTTTTCATCAATACTGGACAGGGGTGCTTGAGGGAAATATTTGGAAGTTCCCTGCAGCAACATACAAATGTTTACCTTGTACGTTCTCAGCATCCACGACTACACTCACCTGATCCGTTTCCAGCCACAGCGCAAATTGCCCGAATTAATTATCATTTCGTGACGACCGGTCATATATGTACGAAGTCCTACGTATTACCGAAAACAGAAAACCTCACTGCCCAACATGGTTGATTTTTTACTCGCATCCTTTGTGAATGTTTAGCATCGATTAAAGTGCGGCGAAATCACCAGACAACATCCAAAGTTTCACAAGTAACTAGAAACTCGTGTGTATGTGTGAATAGTGATTGAAGGCACATACTCGTACTTTGGGAGATGGAATGGGGTGAGGGTGGTGGTAGTTTTTTTGTTTGTTTGTTTTTTTGTTGGGGGGGATGCTTGCATTTAACAAAATCTACCTGTGTTTGCAATGCGTTAATCAAATGGTTCTTGTGCTTTAGATTTGTGTGCAGTGCTGCTACACTGGATACCCCATTTATCGTCTGCAAATATTTTAAGAGAATAGTTTTTAGAGTAGGAAAAAACCCTCGCTGTCATTTCTTTCCGACTGAATCCCATGGCTAGCCGTAGATCAGCTGCGACGGCAGGAAGGCACCGGATTTATGGCCTCCCCAGCCGCCAGGCCGCACTGAAAGCACCATAAAATGATAGGTAAACATGAATATAGATATAGACCAAGCAATTAGGACTTGCCACCCACGACAGAATCAACGGGAGGATTTTGTCAAGAAAGGCAGTGACAACCTTTGAGAAAGGGTGGCAACACCACCTTTGAACAGCCTCAGTGAGGCGGCGCCACAAAGTTTCTAACCTAGCTGAGACAAGCGACGATCTTGCTAGCAACAGTAGCCGTACGTGCTTGTCAAGGGATGTTGCACACAGGGGCCAGGAGGCCACGCTTCCATGTGCTGCAGCAAAGCCTGGCCACATACCACGACTCTTGCAACGCAACAGTGCTTCGCTTCGCACTCACAGCCGGCTCTCCACTTTGATGCTGGATTCATGGCAGCGTCGATGCAGTACACTAGTTGATCATTGTGTTAATGAATCGCCCTCATTTCACAGAACGTTACAGACTCGCGTAGGAACTTAAAATTTTGTGGCGCTTAGAGTGAACTTAAAAAAGATAAAACTCTAATAAATAAACTTTTGAGGTCCACGCACGTATTTAAATCTTCAGCTGCATTTGCACTGGTTGACTCAAGTGACAGATTTCATTTGCTGCAACAGGCCATACTTCTGGGAGTGAAGGCAGCACTGACAGCGCACGGGCTTTTTATGAACATTACCTGTGAATCTTGTTGCGAGGCATTACACGTGACCTGTTGCATGTGTTGGTCATGCTTGATTCACGTGAAATTTTGGCGTCACCTGCTGTTTTGCTCGGTGCATGGCCTGTAGCTGGACTTTGTGAGCCTTCCCACGCCGAAGTTGCTTGCAACTCTATCCGAGAGCACGATGTTTAACACCCTCAGCTCCCGGATGTTGCCCCGAGAAACTTTAGACGAGACTACCAGTTACGTCACTGAGGGTTCACCTTCGTAGCTTGAGGCTACACTGCTTGGCTCTTTGTCATTGCACACGTATGAACTAGTGTGACCTCTCCTCCTAAAATGTGTTGGTCTGATACTTTGGTCATAGTGAGATACAGCGGGATTGGCACCGATGGATTTCACTCAGGCACTTGCGATTTTACTCGATTCAGAAAGCTGAATCATCATTGCACATAGTTAGTGTCAGGTTTCAAATGCACTGTTAGATGGTTCTCTGACGTTCGCAGGAAGACTATTTAATCCTGTTTGCGAAAAAAACTAAATCTACGTCTGACTGCGTAATACCCCACATTATCGTCATCCTTATTGTTACGTAATTGCAAAGGAATTCGTGTAGTGTGTAGTCTCTCTTTAAATAGAGGACTGATATCTACAGCGTTTACATGCAGCGTGTTCTCATTGGCCGTAGAGGAAATTTTCTTTGAGCCAAAAGCCATGAAAATACCCATTCTCTGTCAACGTTGGTTGTTAATGCTGAGTAAGCCGTTTTCTCACAAACATCCGTTTTCAGTCCAGAAACATTCAACCAGGCATTAATCAGCCGTGGCACAAATCATGAAAGTTTTAGTTTCATTTTGTACATACTGTATTGCTCTTTGTGATGACACGATAATCACACAGTTGCTCCAGGTATCCATTGGATCGACTAAAAATAGGACTGGAATACAATGCGCATGCGTACAGTGATGCTTGCGGGACAGCATGCCTGAGGCTGCAAGTAAGTCTCGGGTCGAAAGAGGGTCCTAAGGCAGAATGTGCATTCTTATAAGACCCAGAGGAAATCATTTAAGGGTGTACTTTCTTTTTAAAAGTGTATCTTCCCATCTGGCAATCACAAAAAGAACTTTTAATCTATCTACCATGTCCAAAATTGATCGAATTTTGGGAATTAGACGAAAAAAGCGAGAAGAAACGTGTGACATTTTGAAGTAGAAGTCACTAAACCGCTGACAAATGATAGCTTTCATCGAGTTCTAAAGGGGTGTGCAGTGGGAGACAGAGTTTGGCATTGTCAAGCACGACGATGGACTCTGGAGGCAAACCTGCACCGCAGATGGAACGGAACTTCTAGTGAGGTTCGCTTTTATTTTTCATTTGTAATGAAACACGCTGTTATTAGTTTGACTCAGCAAGTCCGCCTGCAGTACATCTCTTAATGAAGTTAAGAGCATTAAGATAAAACCGAACGATTGATACACTTTGCAGACTCGAAAATGATGCTAGTGGTGCTGGTGACAGTGATTGAAAGGAAGTGATCGTGGTGTTGTAGCTGTGCTAGAGGCAATGATGGTGATAGTGGTGGTGGTGGTGGTGCTGCTGCTGCTGCTGCTGCTGTTGCTCTGCTGCTGCTTCAGTTATTGTTGTTGCTGCTGCTTTTGCTGCTTTTGCTGCTGCTGTTGCTGCTGCTGTTGCTGCTGCTGCTGTTGCTGCTGCTGTTGCTGCTGCTGCTGCTGTAGCTGCTGATGACCAGGAAATTCGAGACTTGACTCACTCATTCTACCATTTCTGGTGATGTTCGTTGTCAAATGCCATACATAGTCAACAGGAGCTGACAGGACGTAAAACCTCATCAATTCATCCGTCGATCATTATTTGCCTCTACTTTAATTTTTCCGACTGACAATAGATCCCACACTCCACTTTATCCGCGGATTGTTGATAACAGCAGTCGAAAGATTCCCCTTGAAGGTTTGGCGTTGAGAGATTTTCGAATGGACAGAGCCCATGTCGTCTGCTTGCCTGAGGGCTGCACTGTGGCATTTCGTGAAGGCACTTTGGAACTTGCAACAGTTGTTTCTTCTTTTATCTTATATCCAAGCAGTTGCAGTTCAGATGGTTATTTCTGAAAAGGGAAGCTTACACAAATGAGTTGTTGCGATGTTGAAACTGAGACCAATAAATATGTGTAGTGGTTGTTATAATGTGCATCTACACGTAGGCTATTTCGTAACACGTAAATAAAATCCCGGTCCATCCCTTCCACAAACTTTCAATCTCCTAATAGCAAGGGTGGGAGAGCAAATGAAACTATCAGACGTTGTGCATTTGGCTCCAAATGGGGATTTAGAATAATGTTTGAGTCAGAGTATCGGGATCTGTCATGAGGAAACGTATATCCATGAAAAAAGAATTGATCAAAGTTATACCTTTCAATTAGTTCATTAAACATACATTTTGACTGTTAGATACTGAAACAAATTATTTCACGAGGTAGAAATGGTCTTTATATCACGAAACACCAACATCTCAATGGCGACGATTTTGACCCAAATTGATTTTGTCGGACTGTATTGCGCAGCTTGCGCCCTTTCTTCCCACGCAGTCACAAGACTCTCTCCTTGTTTGCTTTTTGTCTGGCTTGCCACACAGTTTGAACGACTAATTTCATTTGCCCTCGGGTTTTGGCAAGATTCAACGCCTTTTTGCAAGAAGAGATGGATCGTCTTTTCGGAGGACAGGGTGAGTGCGACCGGTAGAGTTTTTATGATTTGGTGTTGGAAGACGAGCATGGCGACAGTTTTGGGAAATGTACTCACACAATGAGTTAGTGCCAAGTAAGCGTCCGTGGGTTAGGCTCTACGTCACCCCGGATGAAGGGGTTCGGAGGAGGCTGAGGTGGGAGACTGAATTCGCATATCTGCGAATCCTGCATACAAATTTTGTCTTATTAACCTGGTTGAACCTTACGGAACCTGGTATGCTCTCTGTGCTACCTGGTGACCACTTTCGTTGCTCAGCTGCTGGAGCTGAAACCGTAAATCTACAGCCTGCCATTCCAACCAGGGCGGGGTATTGATCGGTGCCGGCAGTACGCTGTCCCCTTGGACCCGTGGTGCCATCGTGCCTGTAATTAGGGTAACCGTGAGACTGACGTTAGGTTAGTAAACATCTCCGCGCTTTTTAGGGCGACCTAACACATGGCAAGTGTTCTGGCCAGTTCCACTTGTCATTGCTAAGTATCCCCTCCCTCCACACTAACACACACACTTTTCAATCTGTGAATCTTTCGGCTCCCGTGTCTATGGGTTTTGCTAGTGGAAGGGGGCAATAACTAATTCATTCTCTCTCTCTCTCTCTCTCAATCTACACGTATAACAGAACCTCAACTTTCATTCATGATGATTGAATTTAATAAAACTCAATGATGGCAGAATCACAGTCAATGTAATAAGAATTTTGTTTTAATCAATTCTGTCAGTCTACTCTCTGTGACTGAAAAGGCGGCGGGTTATTCCACTGACCCAAACCCAAAAATGACCCAAAGTTACTCACAAGTTCAAGCAGATGGGCGAAAACCGTTCCCCGACGTCCATTGACGAAAACTTCTGCCCAAAAACGATATCCACTCACGAATGGGCATTCACAAGCACACCCTCTCTCAAGGCTCTCCCTCGAGACGAGAGGATAAAAGGCTATACACGACGCGCTCACACACTTGCCCGCACAAACACGAAGTTTCCAACTGCATACACGATGTACTCTTCAGGCGACAAACTTGATTCAGAGTCTTGGTGAGGCGGGAATTCTTCAAATCGGAAATGCTGGTCTTCTGGCACGTCTTTCAGAGGGAGAGGGGGAGATTGGAAAACTGTTATTAACGTGTTGTCTCATCAACACGGAGCTGCTCAAAACACGTCTGCTCTCGTTGATATTCTTCAAGTCAACTAACTTAAACATTTTCACCTTCTCAGACTGAAGAGTCACTCACATCGCATGCGCCACCAACCTCAACAGGTGTGTTCCCGTTCCGCCGTTTCCCGTTTCGCCGTATCCCATTTCGCCGTTTCCCGTTTTGCCGTTTCCCGTTTCGCCGTATTAATCAAGTAAGTGTCACTTTGCCGTAAAAGTGAGATACATAGAAATCAGTAAAAGTGAGAGATATAGCGCTCAGCTCAGACCGCACCCGCCACTCCGCCTGACTGACTTCGCACGCCCGGGGAGTTATGCTAAGATCCGGCCGCGTTAATGTATCTGCGTTTTGTGACAAACGTCTTGCTCGGCGGTACTGTACTCCATGCACCTTAACGGTCCGCGTGATTCGGGTGTAATCTTAAGCTAAACGACGTTCCGAATGTTTCCGACTTCGACCATTTCAGCAACGCCAATAAACATCGTTTAGCGCGGTCTCGTTCTCGTTCAAATGCCGAAATTTCAAACTGGGGTACTCTGTCCGCCCGGACAGAGTACCTCGGGTACAGTGTCCACGAATGTTTCCGACTTCGACCATTTCAGCCCCAGTACGGCGAACCGACACTAAAAAGGACGGCGAAATAGCACTGGATCGCCTTAAGAAAAAAATTGACGAATACGGCGATTTGACACCCATACGGCGAAACGGGAAACGGCGAAACGGTACCCAACCACCTCAACATATCAAATCACGATTGCATCATCTACAATTCGGTGTACAACCGGTTCAAGCCGGTCTCAAATTACACAGTTGGAACATGTTCCCGCCAAAATCTCAACACAGCCATAGCCTCAAACAATATAGAAAAATTATTAATGGCTGAACCGTAACACTGAGGAACCGGTCACGTAGCAAAAAACGTTGCTGACGAATAGAACAATGCACAATTTTTATTGCTGCTGGCAAGGAAAGTGTCCGCAAACAGCTAATCAGATTGGTTCGTGCTTGTGATGTACCGTTGTTTCGTGGAAACATCCTGTCGGCGAGTTAATTAGACTGGCGGCCAGACAACGCAATTAGTTGCATTCTGGCAGTCAGCCATTTGGGACACGCAAAATGGATAGCACTTTGACTGGAACAAGACAAGGGAGTGTACTCTGACCATTTCCAGATGTATGGACTTTACAGGTAAACAAACTTTGCATGTTTGCGATGCTAATCAAGTATGTCATCTGCTGTCGTGCAGCCACACTGCGTGAATGACTTTACATGTTTGTGATGCTAATCAAGTATGTCATCTGCTGTCGTGCAGCCACACTGCGTGAATGACTTTACATGTTTGTGATGCTAATCAAGTATGTCATCTGCTGTCGTGCAGCCACACTGCGTGAATGACTTTACATGTTTGCGATGCTAATCAAGTATGTCATCTGCTGTCGTGCAGCCACACTGCGTGAATGACTTTACATGTTTGCGATGCTAATCAAGTATGTCATCTGCTGTCGTGCAGCCACACTGCGTGAATGACTTTACATGTTTGCGATGCTAATCAAGTATGTCATCTGCTGTCGTGCAGCCACACTGCGTGAATGACTTTACATGTTTGCGATGCTAATCAAGTATGTCATCTGCTGTCGTGCAGCCACACTGCGTGAATGACTTTACATGTTTGTGATGCTAATCAAGTATGTCATCTGCTGTCGTGCAGCCACACTGCGTGAATGACTTTACATGTTTGCGATGCTAATCAAGTATGTCATCTGCTGTCGTGCAGCCACACTGCGTGAATGACTAGCCGTGACGCAGATTCGCCACATCAGAAAATTGCGAGCTGTGTGACTTGCCACGTGTGAGTAACAAAGCTGCCGCAGACAAGAAATCTTTCCTGATCCTCCAAGAAAACGTGATACGTGTGAGGACGCCCTAGTTTCAGATGATGGATAGACTTCCACCGGCTTACTACCCGCGACCTGCTCCCGCAAATGCAGATTAGTTTCTCTCACTGACAGCTAGCCAAACTCTTGATACCAGTGCCTATTACCTGACCAAGTCTCGACCAAGGAAACCTAACAGGGCAGGCATGGTGGTGAAGAGACAGAGTAATCGTGCAATGTTTGGAGTGGCACGACCAGAAAGGAAGAACGGAAGTCGTGAGTCATTCTGTCATTTACTGACAAGGTTTTGTGATGGCAATAAGTGACATAAAATCGGGAGGACTTTTACTTTGGACATTGCTGTTAACTTTTGATGGCTGCAAAGTAAATTCGGGGGGGGGGGGGGGGGGGGGGTAGGCGAGAGGTGACGGGTTGTCAACCTCTATCGTTTATCAAGCTGTTTTCCATGTCTGGATGTTAAGGTCATCAGTGTCTGGATGTCAATGTTATGATCAATCATTTTGTCGTCCATGATAATGCACACTGAATGTAAGATAAAGAGGTACAAGCATAATTCTTGTTCGTTTTGACAATACTACATGTAGTCACCAAGTGGTGTTGAGATGGTGTTGGGGTGATAAAAAGAGTAGCCCGATGACCAGGGGTAAAGTTTGTGGTTTGAGCACCCATCAATGGGTGGAAAGTCGCTATATAAAAAAGAGCACCTTACTATCATCTTTAACATATTTCTAAAGAGGTTTGGAGAGAGGCTCCCAAGCCAAGGAGAGACCAAGACGAGGAGAAACTGAAAAGCATAGCTCAGGTAATCCAGGCTGCTCCTTAGCACCTGGTGACTATCGATCAGTTGTCTCGTCTGCAGTCTTCAATGTCTCCGTCCTGCCCTGGGAAGCCTGCGACAGTTCTTGTGGCTTTGCTGCCCTCGGTTCCGCCCTTGCTCGCCCTAGAGGTCTCTGTGTCCTCCAGACTGATCTGAATTTCGAAAGAGGCGCGTGACAAACAAGTAGGCATCGATGATATCATGTTAGCACTTTGTTGTTGGCGTCTTAGGGGAAAGAGCAGAAACGGCTGCAGTAGTTTTGATCTGGGACACGACGTAACAGAGGATTGATGCTGGGCGTGGTTTGTTCAGACTTATGAACAGCACACGAAAACATGCGTCCCTAGTGACTTGATTCTGCAACTGTTCGTTGCCAAAAGATCTCACTTTTGCGTACGACAATATTATTTTCCGATGGATGGCTGCAAAATTAAGTGAACGACTGTGTTAGCTTTGAAAGCATTTAAGGCCTGTTCATGAGATCGAGTGCTCGCGAGCGCTAGCTGTGCTCGTCTCCTGAAAAGAGGAGAATAGGGGGAATAGGGAACGCTGTTCGCAGTACTACGACTGCTACTACTAATACTGCTACTTTTAGTGTTGCTTATGGACCAGCAGACGCCAGAAGGCCTATCCAGCAGGGAGCACAGTGAGCGCTTGCCCTCATGAACAGGCTTTCTGATGTAAGAAACTTTGCAAACATGGCGACACTTGTGCAATGACGGTGACTAGACTGTTATCCTTGCTGACCCAAAATGACTGCTATTACGTGTCCTGGAAACATTTCTATGCCTGAAGTAAGAAAGTCTGAAGTGCAAAACAGCAGTGTGATTGAGTTGCCAACGGACTTGTCTATCTAATGGAGAGATCAGAATCCAATTTAGGAGAGGTGAAAGCAAAACTTGATTTTGAACTTTGAAAACTGGATGCCTGGGTAACCACATCTGTGTGAGATCCAGTTTTACACTACTGCAGTATATTGTCCATTACTTACCTGTAATAGCCAGTTCAAAGGCATTTTCATAGTAGAATATTGTATTCTTTGCACTTATTGAGCGCTGAGTGTGAAAATTTCTCGGTGGATGAGTCCGTTTCAAAAGTGTAAATGTTCGCAGTTGACAAGCGTGACAGAGAAGCGTTCTCGGTCAAGAGAGCTTTCCAATGAACGCCAGTCCTCTTCGACAACCAGTCAACTTGCAGCGTATCGCATCCTGCATTCTCCTCATCTTGCATGCTCCTCATCTTGCATGCTCCTCATCTTGCATGCTCCTCATCTTGCATGCTCCTCGGCCGTCATTCTGACCTCCCGCCTTGTTTGATCGACAGAGGATGTGGCAGCCATTGCTAACAGAATACTGTATCCGCGCAGCTGGCGAAGCTGATGCTATCAGTTGTCCGTGAGCATCTGCAGTCTTCTGCACTTTAGCACTACGGAGTAAAAAATTCGAGAGGAAATGCTCGTCTGACAAAGTGTGCGCCAAAGAGAGATAGCAGAGAATTCGGTCAGGGACGAATCGCCGGAATCTTTACAAGACTACAACCCTTCCATGAACATAATTTTTGGAGTGCCAAGCTCAGAGCTAAACTGGATAGAGATGGTCACCTTCCCATTGAAGTGCTTGCTGCGGCTTCTTCTTCTTCACCTTGGCTGGCAGAGGTGCAGGCTCAGAAGTGATCTGTGGAGGCGAGTACCAGCTCCATACTCCATCAGCCATTTCTCGCAAAGAATCGGGTTTCAATTAGTGCCTTTTTCATGTACTGCTAAAATAAGTAGATAATGAGTGTGAGAATGATGGGGACATGAGAGAGGGGAGACAGACAAACACACACACACACATACATATACACACATTTACAGAGGCAGACACCCCCACACACACACACACACACGCGCACACACACACACACACACACACACACACACACACACACACACACACACACACACACACACACACACATTCACAGAGGCAGACACAAATACACACACATTAACACAAACAGATATAAACACATGCACGCGCTCGCAAGCACACAAACACACACAGACATCCGCATACACACACATGCACACGCGCACACACACACACGCGCGCGCGCGCACGCACAAACACACACGCACGCACGCACACACACGCAGGTACATACAACGACACATGGGGACGCCTACTGAAAGTCTACGCCAGCAAGAAGAGCAGGCAGACAGACAGGGAGACGACTTGACAGACAAAACACACTTCTTTATGCTGACCAGCTCGATCACCCTGTCAACCTTTCTTCCCAGTGCCCAGCAGTGGGACGTTACGAATGGTAGAGCGAAGCGTTTTTGCCCACATCATTCATTGCTGGGAGATAGGTCTTTTGTGTGTCTGTCACGTGTTGGCGACAAGGGGTGAGTGAAAGTTGAGGTCAGTGTTGTCCGACCGTCGCGTTGGTCCCTCCCTTGGCGACAGGTGTCCAACCAAGGGGTGGGATGAGTGCTATATTTAGGGTTGGTTGCCGGGGACCTCTGTGGGGACTGGTCTCAGAAATGGGGGATGGGGCTGATACTTTTGATACGGGGGTTTGAAATGTGCTGACTCCGCAGCACGAGGAAAGCGTGAATTATCCAGAGTGCTTTGCGCGATAGCGTCACTCCAGTTTTCGCGCCTAGGCTTGGCGTCTGGTAGCGAACTCGTTTTTCCAGCAGGCGACAGAGCAAGTCGCTCTGCCCGTGGCTCTGGCATTTCACGCCAGGAATGGCCAGTGGCCACGGGCAGAGAGGAGGGGTGGAACCGCGAGGTTCACCCTGGGTACAGCTCGAGTGAGCGGATGGTGCTATGGTGCGATAGACTTGTTTCCCAGACAGCGACGTGGAAGAACCCGTCATCACTAGGCGCTGGAAAGCGCCTGCTCCTTCTCCAAGCGACTTGGAGACGCCCGCCTCCTCCAGGCGACGGGACGGAGCCCGTCGTCACCCCTAAGTGCTGGAAAGCGCCTGTCCCTTCTCCAAGCGACGTGGAGACGCCCGCCTCCTCCAGGCGACGGGACGGAGCCCGTTGTCACCCGTAGGTGCTGGAACGCGACTGCCTGTCTTCGAGCGTCGTGGAGGCGCCCGCCGTCTTTCCCGAGGCGGAGAGACGCCACGTCTCTCCTGTGCTGCACCAGTGCAGCAGAAGTGCGTGAGTGCGAGTTCGCGGGAAGCAGGACGCCTCACGGCATTCCTGGCAGTCCTGGGAGGACTCCTGGAGTTCGGTTGAGCTCTGGACGCTGAGAGAGGAGAGGGCAGACCGGATCGAGATTAGGGGTAAGGCGGAGAGTTTCTTTGGTGAAATTAGTTGGGTTTTGTGTTTTGGTTGTTTATTGTTGAAGTTATAGCGGAGCACCTTTAATAGGCGGTCGGTATCGTTTGGCCCTGGTCATTATCATTTGTATAGGACCTTTAAGGGAGAAAGGCCTTTTAGTTTGATTAGTGTTAAATCACTCTGAGTTTTATCACTGTGAGGGCAGTGAAGTTGAGAGATGAATGTCTTTGTGTTTTTCCTCAATTCTTCCTAGACTTGATTCTTGTCTTTCTTCCGGAACCTTGTTTGGACACACTGTTGGCGAAGGTTGCCATGTCGTCCAATGCCGAATCTAGAGGGGGCAGGATTGCGAGGTTGCGTTCGTTAGCTACCGAGCTAGGGGTGGAATCCCATGATATCCCTGAATTTTTGGCCAAGCAGATGCTTCGAGAGGATGTCGAGGTAACACGACTGGAGCAATGCGGGGAGTGGCGTGAAGAGGAGAGGAAGAGAAAGTTCGAGAGAGAACTACAGGAATATGAGGAGAGGCGAGAGAGAGAGAGCTGTATGAGTGGGAAGAGAGAATGAGGAGAGCGAGAGAGGAGCACGAGCTTCGTAAGTCCCTGTTGATTCAGGAAGTTGAAGAGAGGGCCCAACGAGAGAGAGAATGTCACAGTGTAACTGAGAACGCTGAGTCCAAGGGGGAAAATTCCAAAGGGAGTAAAAAGTGCTATCTGTAGTTCCCCTAAACACATGGCGAGAGACTGCCCGAGGAGAGTTTCGGAAGGGGTTCGATAGAGAGGATATGTGAGGCGAGTGTGAGTTAGTGCGGTGTGTATGTGTGGATGCCTGCATGAGTGTGTGCGCTGTTATATGTTGTGTGTCAGGGAAGGAGGTTGGGTGCCCTGCGTTTCCTAGAGATGTCTGAGGGTGTTAGCATGGTTCGTATGAAACCCACCCACCAGTCTCTCTGGGGGGCGTGGGGTAGCCTAGCGCGCCTACTCAGTGCGAATGTGTGCGCACCTGGGAGATTGTGTGTTTGCGTGTTGCGTGTCGAAGAGGGAAGTTGGGCGCCTTGCTACCTCTCACGGGGGGTTTGAAGGTGCCTGCATGGTCTCCCTGGGTGGGTGTGGGGTGGCCCGCCACGCCTGCTTAGAGAGAGTGCGCACGCGCGCGAGGAGTCTGTGCATGAATGTGGTGTCACGTGTTGTGTGCTTGGGGTGAGGCTGTGTTGGTAGCGAGGCAGTCTTGCACCTTGCAAGCTATGCATGTACTAGGGACGGAAGTCGAAGGGGGTTTTCATTCCTGGGCGGGGGTCGGGTGGTCAGAACGTCAGGAAGTGGTTTCTTTGTCACTGTACCGACTTAGGGTTTCCGTGTAGTAAAATAGACTACATTCTCAGGAGCTTGTTGTTGTGTGCTAGGGTGTCCCTGTACGTGTGAACTCATAGGAGTTGTGGGTTTGTGATTTGTTTATCACGTTTTGGTATGCTTGTCGCAAGCTACCTGTTGTGTGCTAGGGTGCGTCCCTGCTTGATGATTTAGATCCTTATACCCGGAAGGGCGGAGTTTGGATGCTTGTTGATGTAGATCCTTATACCCAGAAGGGCGGAGTTTGGATGCTTGTTGTTTTAGATCCTTATTCCCGGAAGGGCGGAGTTTGGATTCTTGTTGATTTAGATCCATATGCCTGGAAAGGCGGAGTTTGGAGGTTGATGATTTAGCTACCTTTGTGTAACGGTCTCTGGGGTGCAACCCTGTATTGAGACCTTGGGGGTTGGTCGTTTGGTATGTGATTGTTTACCTCACGTGGTGTGCTCGTGGTGAGCCACCTCTTGTGTTCCAGGGGGCGAGGCCCTTTCACTGTGTACCTATAGGGGTGAAATGCATTGTCATTTTGTGTCAATCTTTTCGCATGCGCTTGCAGGGAGACTGCGTCTGATGAGACCAGCCGTGCATTCAAGACGACCTACCGGTAGCCTACCTACCGGTGTGCCATCTTGAACGACTCGTTATGACCCAATGGTAACCAAGATGGCTTCCAAGATGCCTTCTCATCGTGGCGGATTGCGCTTCTCAACCAAATGAGTAAACCAGCAGCTGCAGACTGCTTTTTCCTTGTGGAAGCTGATGAAATACGTTAAGCTGTAGCTGTGCATGAATGCTCGTCATCGCTTGAATAGAAATTTTTGTCAAAACGACAGTGCTGACTTGGTGTAAGCAAGAATAGTTCGATGCTATCTTCAAGGGAGGTAACACCACAAACCAAGGGCTAATGTAAGAAATAAGAGTTGCCTCCCTTGAAATTGTTTGCCGTCTATCGTTGAAATGTTTGCTCACATCTTGCCCGGTAATTATTTCAGAGCAGTTATTCTTTTAAAAAAGAAAAGTACAATATCAGCCTACCTTCTTGTAACGTCTCGCATAGGCTGGGTAATAATCACAGGTCGAAATGCGTGCCACAGCGCATATTTGTGATGACGATTTTCTTCCTTTCCCCGAAGGCAGCCATTTTGGCTATACACGCGCAACGGCTCTCCTGCGCGGTACGTACCGGTACGTACCGGTAGCCGTAACAAGTCGTTCAAGATGCTACCGGTAGGCCTCTTGAACAGGCCCCAGCCCCTCCCTCCTTGAAGCTCACGTCTAGGGTGTTGTTTGTTTGTGGAGGAGTGTTTTCCCTCGTGTGTGTGAGGGGAGCTTGTTGTGTATTTTTGTTGTTGATGGGAATTGAAGGATTATTTGTTATTGAAAATAAATATCTTGTTATTATCTTCTTTTGCCTCAGTGTCCACACTGTTTGTCCGTGTCTTCAGGGAGTGCCAATTTGGTTTTGTATGAAAACCTCGCTCAGGAAATAGTCTATTGAAAAAAAAAATTTTGACTATATCACACGACAGTGTCAACAAATGGTTTGTGGCGCCAGTTTTGTCACGATACATGTTTGCACTGTTTCCAACCGTTGAGAACTTATTCGCTGTTTCTTTCACACTAGAACCAGACAAGACTGTGAGTTTTTTAGTCAAGACTGTGACTTTACCCATTAAGACTGACTTTACCAGTCAAGACCGTGACTTTACCAGTCAAAACTATAACTTTACCAGTCAAAACTGTGACTGTGACCTTACCAGTTAAGACTGTGACAGTGATTTTACCAGTCAAGATCGTGGCTTTACTAGTTAAGAATGACTTTAACTGTCAAGACTGTGACTGTGACTTTACCAGTCAAGACCGTGACTTTACCAGTAAAAACTATAACTTTACCAGTCAAGAGTGTGACTGCGACTTTACTAGTTAAGACTGTGACTGTGGCTTTACTAGTTAAGACTTACTTTAACAGTCAAGACTGTGACTGTAACAGTCAAGATTGGGACTTTACCAGTCAAGAATGTGACTGCGACTTTACCAGTTAAGACTGACTGTGGCTTTACTAGTCAAGACCTTGACTTTACCAGTTAAGACTTACTTTAACAGTCAAGACTGTGACTGTAACAGTCAAGATTGGGACTTTACCAGTCAAGATTGGGACTTTACCATACAATACTGGAACTATAACAGTCAAAACTGTGACTTTGATAGTCTAGACTGACTTTACCAGTCAAGAGTGTGACTTTACTAGACAAGACTGTGACCACACCAGACAAGACAGTGACCTTACCAGTGAAGACTGTGACTTTACCAGTTAAGACTGTGACTTTATCAGAAACGACCGTGACTTTATCAGGCAAGACAGTGACCATACCAGTCTAGACTGTGACTTTACCAGACAAGACAGTGACCTGACCAGTCTAGACTGTGACTTTGCCAGTCTAGACTGTGACTTTACCGTTCAAGACTGTGACTTGAATTTACCAGTCAAGACTGTGACTTAACCGGTCAGAACTGTGACTTAACCAGACAAGACTGTGACTTAACCAGACAAGACTGTGACTTTACCAGTCAAGACTGTGACTTTACCAGTCAAAACTGTGACTTTACCAGTTAAGACTGTGACTTTACAAGTCAAGACTGTGACCTTACCAGTTTAGACTGTGACCTTACCAGTCTAGACTGTGACTTTACCGGTCAAGACTGTGACTTGACTTTACCAGTCAAGACTGCCACTTAACCGGTCAGGACTGTGACTTAATCAGACAAGACTGTGACTTAACCAGACAAGACTGTGACCTTACCAGACAAGACTGTGGCCTTACCAGACAAGACTGTGACTTAACCAGACAAGACTGTGACCTTACCAGACAAGACTGTGACCTTACCAGACAAGACTGTGACCTTACCAGACAAGACTGTGACCTTACCAGACAAGACTGTGACCTTACCAGACAAGACTGTGACCTTACCAGACAAGACTGTGACCTTACCAGACAAGACTGTGACCTTAGCAGACAAGACTGTGACCTTACCAGACAAGACTGTGACCTTACCAGACAAGACTGTGACCTTACCAGACAAGACTGTGACCTTACCAGACAAGACTGTGACTTAACCAGACAAGACTGTGACCTTACCAGACAAAACTGTGACTTTACCAGACAACTAGAGAGCACTCGAAGAGAGCAAACGTCCGCCAAAGGACACCATACTGTCTCGGTATGGTTCCAATTCCAAAACCACATAACAGATTATCTCCAAATCTTTAATGGTTGTTCCTTGGATAAAACACTTACCTTCAACTAAATTTCACTAAAGTACGTTTCGGACTTTTTGATTAATTTTGCACGCAGAATAACAAACGAACCAACGCACACGCCGCGAGGAACACAACAGAACGCGGCATTATTCAGACAGTGTGTCCTGCTTGGCGGGTCTGACGCTACATGACGGTGCAAATTACTTAATTTTAGCACTGCTAGTGATTCATGGAAGTAAACCTGCGATGCGGCCTATATAATTTAAGACGTTGATCCGCTCAACTTGTGAACGTTAGTTTTTAACATTTTATAGCGGTTAAATAGACAGACAGCATGTTCTGCCAGCCAGGCCTGACGCTACACAGTTTAGTTCATTTTAGCGCCTGCTAGCGGTCTCTAAATGTGCAACGCATATGCCGGCTATGTTCCATATCTGCAACGCATAACCAACCTGGCACTCCCCAGTGACAGTGATATTTACTGCAACCAGAACCCTCTAGCACTGCCGGTGTCAAAGTGGTTGATGCCTCTGGGTAACCTGGAATTTTAGCAACTGTAGCTCATTAATATAATGATCACACTCATTTACCCACACCCTTAAATGTTTGCACAGTGACATTCTGAAATGGTCCCATCACAGTGAGGTTCCTGAAGCCATGGCAAGAGATATTACCGCTGCTCCCTGCTTATCGTCTTACCGGTCAGAGTTGTCTCCCTTGTCACCGTTATTATGGTGCCACGAAGCGACCTGTAAAGCTTGTAATAGCCCATTCGGTTGCGGCGTACCCCGTCATGGAGGTACCAACGTTGCAACGTTGTGTATCTGGCTACATTATCACAATGAAAACAGGCAAAATCATGCCAAATGATTCGCAATTGACGGGAGGCACAATTCTGTCGCAACATTTCTCTGTTCAAGGTCGACCATGCCTTTACATCGTAAGTTAGCTTGAGAATCCTGGAGAAAACGTGGCAGAGGTTGTGAAAACCATTCTTTGCCAAGATTGAATGATCAAATGAAGTACTCTGCAATTTCAATCAAATGGCGAACCGTCTGAGATGTATGTCGTGGCGTGTGTAAATTATCTTTGTCTCGAACCTTGAGAATCCCACGTGGGGTTTTAGTCGACGCACAATCATACAATGTCCGCCACTCTTTCAGACCACAATTTATCTGTGAATCTCCACATCGTGAAAATGTACTTCCGCTGAGTGCACATCGATTTTTTTTTAAACTTTAAGTGTGGACTCTGAATCGATAAAGTCTTTCAATCTCCGCACATGTGAATGTCCGAGTAGCGAGATGGACTCTGCCATAATGGCGTTCCTGTCCCGTTGTGCTTTGCACAGCATCAACACACAACTACACGAAAAGAAAAACCGAAGACCCGATAAAAGTTCGATCGAAAAGACCATAAGTACTCGCCGTTTATATCCTGTAGGCAGATCGTCTCGTCCTCAGATCCTCTTCCTTCCAAAAACCTTTCAGTTGCTGCCAGTCCTCCCTGGGACAATTCAGGAATGACCCGATTCCTGCGCGTGTGTTCTGGCACTGGGGCTGGCAATTATCAGACCCCCCTCCAGAACCTAAACTGCGGTCCGTGCACTGACCGGAAGTTAGAAGCAGACGACCTAAGAAGCCATCTGCTAATAGCATCCAACAGCCGTGAGCTGTGGCCCCATGCAAAAAAATGTGTTTTGTTTTTTAAATAGGAAAAGCATACTGCATGGACATTTTCTACTTTATGAGACATTCACTGATCTTAGTTCCCTCCCGTTCAAAATAAAAATTGAGGTAGGTCTCTCTGTATATAAACTTTTCAGTTCATCAGAAGCCAACACTTCGAGTGTTCGCTGCATCTGGTGCCACTATTTTCAGCTGTAAGTCCAAATGCTGGCACACTTTACACTCGGTAAGAAGCGGTCAAAAGCCCTGTAGACCTTGCAGGCACCAAGCACGGCAAGATGTGCCGTCTTTTATGCTCCACATACATTCCACATCATGAAATAGTGAGATCCATGATGCCTTTGCGCTCTCCATTTGACCTGCAACATCTTGCATAGAGTATGAATAAATGTGGTACGACTGCCTCGTCTTGTTTTCAACTGCAAATTACCCAGATCATATGTGACAAATATCCTTTTTGGACGATGTGGCCGCTCATTTCTTTCTAGAACAATCACATCCACTTGTGGTAAATGTTTTCCAAAATCACACAGTACCCGAACGAAAGAGAAGTGATCAGGTGATCTCTGAAAATCGATCAAAAAGATCATACCTGGTAAAATGTGTCTTTATTTTCATGTACTATGTCTACATAATGCGTATACAACTGCCTGGAGAAATTTTGTTTACAACTGCATGAAGGCGCAGGGTTAATAGACAACATTTTGTAGATTTCTTTGTTTTGCTACAGGATGTACTCTCTTACCTCAGATTGTGTTTTAGAAAATAGCCATGTCAATTTTTTCGTGACGTTTGAGTCATCTAACACCACACGGTAAGAATACAAGTAAGATCTTTCATAAGCATGTGGAGAGGAACAAATAGCAGATCCGACCATGTTTTGTGTTGTGTTTTGCATTACCAAAACCAAACGTTTGGTGAAAACAAAGATTACTGGAGAGTGGATGGACAGGTGATGGATCTGAGAGTGTGACACACGGTCAGGACGCAATTTCTGAACCAAGTGTTGCACTACACTTGCGACAACTCTTCCACAATCTGTAACGTTTTTTGAAATTAATTTGATGAAATATGGGGTTATTTTACCTCTCGTCCTCAACTTGTGGTCATCTCAAATCTTTAAGTGTCGACCGGTTCATTGTTATACGAGGTCTTTCTTAATACGTTCGTGATTTTGGGGGGTGCATATTGCAGTCGTCGACACAGCATGAAAGAGCTGTTGCCAACATTGACGCATCACAGTGTCGTGCAGGCGGAACTTTCCTATCCAATGTTCGGACCGCTGGGAAAACAGAACATTTCTGTTAGTATGAGGACGACAAATACATGTACAATCAGGCCTCGCCACAACGACAACGACGATGTTTTGAAAGAGATGAAAAATGTTGTTACCCGATCGGAAGTTGATAGTTGCCAACTACAAAGTCAACAACTGTGCCGTTGTTACCAACTATAATAGTCGGCTTTCAAACAACAGACGATTGATGACAAAGTTCAGGGTCGACATTCCCTAGAAAAGTTAGATGAAGAACCGTATAACTGTGTTGTTACATGCCACTACATGATGCCTGGAGAAGTGTTCAAAAGGCCCTTGGTGGGAACCAAAGTGGCCGCCCCAGTAGGAATAACTGTAATAGACGTTATTCACGCAGCGGCCATTTTGAAATCGAAAACGAGACGGACTTTGCAAAAATATTGGCGTCTGCTATGGCCAGCACCAGTACCAGTACATGGAGTGGAAATCTCCTTCATGTACCTCCATTCTCGCATGGAAATGCGGAAATATGGGCAAGTGATGTTGGTGCCCACATTTAAAAAGACAGTCAGAGGCTGTGGAGCGAGTCCAGCGAAGGGCTACCAAGTTGTTGAGTGAATGTCGGGAGATGTCTTACACTTACAGCGAGCGCGTAGAGTATTTGAATCTGCACTCACTAAAAGGAAGAAGGATTCGTGGTGACTGCACCGACTACTAATGATTTCAAAAACCAACTGGACAAGAATCCTACATTCATATCGTTATCTAGAAGCTATGATGAGCGACACTGTCGCAATAGGAAAATTGCGCTAAGACCTTATGTTATATAACGCAGCACATTACGATGGGGCGTTCAAAAGGCTTCACAGCCTACATCTAGCCTCTCAACTACTACTACAACTACTACTACTACTACTACTACTACTACTACTACTACTACTACTACTACTACTACTACTACTACTACTACTACTACTACTACATACCCAGTAGAAAGAAAGGGAAAGGATACGAAAAGTTCATCGAAGGATTTGTGCATGACATCGAAGGTAAAACAGGTTACCCTTCTATCTTCACTCTTGTAGATCTAGATCTCGTAGTGTTGATCACTATGACCGGTGTTTCTTGAAATAAGGTCAGTAAGCCTATATGTTAATTTATTACGCTAATATAACCATGGGCTGTCTTTGCAGATAGTGTGTTATATCTGATCATATACTTAATTTTGAGTCAAAACTGCGAGATAAGCGACTACTGCCAGCTGGGCTTGCATCGCCTGCCATGCCGACATCAACATGTCCAGTGTGATCAAGACTCTATACATGGCTCTCTACCATTGGCTGATTTATATTTTTGGACCAATCACAATAGGTTTCTCATGAGTAGAGGTTGTTACTACGTTAGGTCGTGCAAAGTTATCGAATGCTCTTGCTTCCTGTTGGAAACATTGCAGTTTCCCAGCAATAAACAAGAAAAACATCACATGCCCATATTTTAACATTTCCATGCGAGAATGGAGGCACATGAAGGAGATTTCCACTCCATGTACTGGTACTGGTGCTGGCCATAGAAGACTCCCATATTTTTGCAAAGTCCGTCTCGTTTTGAAAACCGGAAGTATCTCGCGTGAATAATGTCCATGGGAGGCTGAAGTGTTTCCCGCGAATCACTATGTCCGGGACCTCTCTCGCAATTCGGCGGAGCAGGCGGTCTCGTTTGATAGTGTATTTGTGCGAGAGTAGAGATCTCGTTAGATTGTGTCTTTGTGCGAGAGTGGAGATCTCGTTAGATAGTGTCTTTGTGCAAGAGTAGAGATCTCGTTAGATAGTGTCTTTGTGCGAGAGTGGAGATCTCGTTAGATTGTGTCTTTGTGCGAGAGTAGAGATCTCGTTAGATTGTGTCTTTGTGCGAGAGTGGAGATCTCGTTAGATTGTGTCTTTGTGCGAGAGTGGAGATCTCGTTAGATAGTGTCTTTGTGCGAGACTAGAGATCTCGTTAGATTGTGTCTTTGTGCGAGAGTAGAGATCTCGTTAGATAGTGTCTTTGTGCTAGAGTAGAGATCTCGTTAGATAGTGTCTTTGTGCTAGAGTAGAGATCTCGTTAGATAGTGTCTTTGTGCGAGAGTAGAGATCTCGTTAGATAGTGTCTTTGTGCTAGAGTAGAGATCTCGTTAGATAGTGTCTTTGTGAGAGAGTAGAGATCTCGTTAGATATTGTCTTTGTGCGAGAGTAGAGATCTCGTTAGATAGTGTCTTTGTGCGAGAGTAGAGATCTCGTCAGATAGTGTCTTTGTGCGAGAGTGGAGATCTCGTTAGATAGTGTCTTTGTGCGAGAGTGGAGATCTCGTTAGATAGTGTCTTTGTGCGAGAGTAGAGATCTCGTTAGATAGTGTCTTTGTGCGAGAGTAGAGATCTCGTTAGAGAGTGTCTTTGTGAGAGAGTAGAGATCTCGTTAGATAGTGTCTTTGTGCGAGAGTAGAGATCTCGTTAGATAGTGTCTTTGTGCTATAGTAGAGAAGGCCTCATTACCTCCGCCAAGGAGGTTATGTTTCGCCCTGTATTCGTTTGTTCGTTAATTACTAATTCAGCAAAATAACTTAAGAAAAGTCTAAATAGATTCTTATGAATTTGCTGCAAGGTTAGGATTTTAGCCAAGGAATAGTTTTGTTAATTTATTTTAGAGGTTATCTGTTATTGTGTTTTGGAAATTTACAACCATAAAAGGAAATGTCATCGATCATCTCCAAGTTGATGACGTCAAATTATCCCTCCAGGTTTACTGGAGGTCCTACAGATTTTATACCTCCAGGTTTACTGGAGGTCCTACAGACTTTATCACTGTGTGTGTGTGTGTGTGTGTGTGTGTGTGTGTGTGTGTGTGTGTGTGTGTGTATGTGTGTGTCTGTCTGTCTGTCTGTCTGTCTGTCTGTCTGTCTGTCTGTCTGTCTGTCTGTCTGTCTGTCTGTCTGTCTGTCTGTCTGTCTGTCTGTCTGTCTGTCCCGACTTCACGGCTGATTTATCAAAAACTACTGGACGGATTTCACTGGCATTTTGCACACTTACTGGAAGTTAGGTCCGATTGAATGTATTAAATTTTCAGAATCGAGGCTTGAAAAAAGGTGGATTTTAAGGTCGTAAACTCGAAAGCACCTCCCTAAATACTCAATTGATGGAATGGCGAAGTTGCAAAATGTGTGACGTCATCAATAACGTGACGCAATTTTATGTGCATGTCTGTCTCTCTGTCCCGACTTAACGGCTGATTTGTCAAAAACTACGGGACGGATTTCCTTGGCATTTTGCACACGTACTGGAAGTTAGGTTCGCTTGAATGTATCCAATTTTCAGAATCGAGATTTTTTAAAAAATTGATTTATGTAGGTCGTAAACTCGAACCCCCCCCCCCCCCCGAGATTTCCATTGACGGAATAGCCAGATCGAGACAAACAGAGTTATCTTTTCCTACTTTCACAAAACAATAATGAGTAGAGTAGAGTAGAGTAGATTCTTTGGCCTTCTTAGGCGTCCAGGGCCTGTTGCCGATTCTGATGGTTCTCTGGCTGTATTTGCATCGCTCTTACGGATACTGGTCTTCTGAGCAGGCCTAGTCTTTTTCACTTGTGAAAAAAAGAGCTTATACGAGAAGATTATTGACGTTGATGGGATAGATCCGTATAAAACACCAAACAGTTTGTGGTCTGTCGACAAAAACCAGTTGCCGGATATAAACCACGCCAGGATTATACAATATTTTGTGCTGGGCAAAAGTGCGAGAATTTTGCAGCCTTCAAAAGCTTGGGAGCTTACAGGACTTTCGTCTGTGGTTAATAATAATAATAATAATAATAATAATAATAATAATAATAATAATAATAATAATAATAATAATAATAATAATAATAATAATAATAATAATAATAATAATAATACAGATTATTTGTACGCACATACCTTCCCTAATAGGCAAGCTCGTGGCGTTTACAATGAAAAAGTTCACACTCATACAAAGCATTCCAACACTCGCACACTGTACAGTTGAAATAAAGAAACATTAAATACAATACAAGTAATTAAATAACAAGCAATAAATAAAACACGAAACATAAAAGAGGCGCCTTGTGAGGCACTTCACTGTTCGTCAGGAAAACTGACAGGAACAGGTGGGAGAAGTGCGAAGCTACAAACCAGATGGCTGTCAGAACACAGTAGTTTCAGCAAAGGTAAATGGTCTGAAATAAACTTATTTTGTTTACTCCCAGGGTAAAATCTCATCCTACACCTTCCTATTTCACTTTTAAGTTGTCGCTGCGAACGTTATAAATCCTTTACAAGCACTCAGCCATACCAGATCTCCAATGGCACATCTGGTAGAGCGTTGCACTCTTGGTCATGCGTGACCAGATTTTAATTCTGCGCTGAAACTTCTTTTTTCGAAAGGTTGTGGGTTCGAACCCGACCTGGTTTTGTGTGTGTGTGTGTGTGTGTGTGTGTGTGTGTGTGTGTGTGTGTGTGTGTGTGTGTGTGTGTGTGTTTTCCTCCTCTTTTCTCGAGAGGTTGCGAGTTCGAACCCGATCTTTTTTAAATTTAAATGCCAAAACCTGGAGATTCAGCGCCAGCGGTTTTTATTGATGACGTCGGCGTATGCATTCCGCACTTAGAGATGGTTTCAGCCACTAAAATGAAGTAAACTTTGAAGTGTCAGGCCTGGCAAGCAGAACGTTCTGCCTCATTTAATTACACGGGTCATGGAAGAATCATTGTGGCGTCATTGGTGGAGGTTTGCACTCTCAGAGTGCACTTCAGCAACGTAGGCTGTCCTTTTCCTTTCTGAACATCTTCTGGCTTTCATGATGGCATCCTTAGTGCATTGCGATCTCTGTAACCGTTAAGGGGAGACCAAAGTGAAAGACTCAGTCTCAAAAACACCATTTATGCACGTTCCTCTGAGGCAGACTCGCATGGGAGCCAGAATGACCTGGGCAAGAGAAAAATTCTACCGGGCTGTTGCTGACTGAAGAAGAAAGACCGTCATCTTTTATTTTGGTGGGGATGCTTTTCGAGGGACACTCTCCCTCGTCGTTACTCTGATTTTGCATTACTTGCAACTATATCCAAATTTCATGTGATACCATTTTAAACGGGAGACTCTTGCATTTTCTCAAAGTGCATTTTTACAGGACATAGCTAGAGGAAATTCCGCTTCGCTAGAAACCAATGCAATTGACCGTTTTGTGTTCACTTGGATTGCAAACAGAATTATCTGCACACTGAAAATGAAATGTCCATATTCAGTGCTCACGTGTTCAATATGGTACAACTCATCACCACTACACAAATTATAATGTTTTTAATACACTTTTGAAGGAAATTCTGTGCACTTTGTGATGAAACATTATATTGATATGACCTAAGGTGTCGGAAACAATATGCTTGAGCGGATCGGTTTTAGATTAGGATTCGTCTACCCAAGATACTTGTAGGGATCTCATTAGTCTACCCAACATACTTGTAGGGATCTCATTAGTCTACCCAACATACTTGTAGGGATCTCATTAGTCTACCCAACATACTTGTAGGGATCTCATCTGCAGCTTGAAGAGTTGCGCTGGGCCGTTATCGAGGAACGTGGGAGTCACGTGACACCGACAGTCCATTTTTAGTCAACGGACAATTTACAAATCAGGGTTGTTGAGTGTTGGCCTTCTTATTCGCCGAGTGTAAATAAAATATTTTTAAAATGTTACATAGAGTCTTGTTCTTTTTTTACGTTGAGATTCGCAATAGGTATATGTACATATTAACTCGTTTACTTCTATCAAAGTTTAATTCCCTTGTGATATTAACACCTTTTGAGTGATCCCTAGCAATTGTGCAGAACTGTGTATAAATGTATTGCATGGGGGGTCTTCCTTCAGTCTGTAATGACATAGACGGTATATTTTTTTCAAAACAGATGTGATTTATTGGATAGGAATGTGGGGCTACCAGTTTCCAGGTGGATGCAAAGGTCTACACGGGCATTACGTATGCACTGAAAGATGAGTAATTTAAATCTGTAACAGGATTGTTTACAATGGAGCGGCCTCTGCAGACTGCAACGTCAGCAGGAAAATGTACAAGAGCCATGGCTACCTTGACGTCAGAATCTCCCACTCCGCCACGCTGATTGTTGCAAATGATCCTATAATGCGCGTTGGTTGGTGGGCGGTTGGTCTATACTGACTATCACTTGCTACTAGAAAGCTGTCGATTTCACCTCCAAACGAAATGCATCACATCGAACATTTGTCTTTGACCATGATTCGCCTTGTGACCTTGTGCATCAGGTTTTGTTTACTTGAAGGAATTTAGAAAATAAAACCTTTGCTGTCAAACTTCTTCCGTATATCAGTGTTCCTGCGTGCGCATCTGCTGGATTGTTTGTCTCTGTGTGTGTCAGCGTGATTGCCTGTGTCTGATCGTATGTGTCCTTGTGCGTGTCTGTCACGGTTTCTTTCTGCTTATATGCTCGCGCGTGTGCAGCCGTACGCACGCCCTCCCTTTCATCCACCTGTTTTGTCTTGTCCTGTCCTGTCCTGTCCTTTACTGTACTGTCCTGTCTTGTGTCCTGTCCTGCCCTGTCCTGCCCTGTCTTGCCCTTTACTGTCCTGTCCTGTCCTTTACTATACTGTCCTGTCTTGTGTCTTGTCCTGTCCTGTCCTGCCCTTTACTGTACTGTTCTGTACTGTCCTTTACTGTACTGTCCTTTTCCTGTCCTTTACTGTACTGTCCTTTTCCTGTCCTTTACTGTACTGTCCTTTTCCTGTCCTGTCCTTTACTGTACTGTCCTTTTCCTGTCCTGTCCTTTACTGTACTGTCCTTTTCCTGTCCTTTACTGTATTGTCCTTTTCCTGTCCTGTCCTTTACTGTACTGTCCTTTTCCTGTCCTTTACTGTACTGTCCTTTTCCTGTCCTTTACTGTACTGTCCTTTTCCTGTCCTGTCCTTTACTGTACTGTCCTTTTCCTGTCCTTTACTGTACTGTCCTTTTCCTGTCCTTTACTGTACTGTCCTTTTCCTGTCCTTTACTGTACTGTCCTTTTCCTGTCCTTTCCTGTACTGTCCTGTCATTCACTGTACTGTCCTGTCCTAACCTTTACTGTATGTCCTTTTCCTGTCCTGTCCTTTACTGTACTGTCCTTTTCCTGTCCTTTACTGTACTGTCCTTTTCCTGTCCTTTACTGTACTGTCCTTTTCCTGACCTGTCCTTTACTGTTCTGTCCTGCCATTCACTGTACTGTCCTGACCTTTACTGTATGTCCTTTTCCTGTCCTGTCCTGTCCTGTCCTGTCCTTTACTCTACCGTCCTTTTCCTGTCCTTTACTGTACTGTCCTTTTCCTGTTCTGTCCTTTTCCTGTTCTGTCCTTTACTGTACTGTCCTTTTCCTGTCCTGTCCTTTACTGTACTGTCCTGTCCTGTCCTTTTCCTGTCCTTTACTGTACTGTCCTTTTCCTGTCCTGTCCTTTGCTGTACTGTCCTTTTCCTGTCCTGTCCTTTACTGTACTGTCCTTTTCCTGTCCTGTCCTTTACTGTACTGTCCTTTTCCTGTCCTTTACTGTACTGTCCTTTTCCTGTCCTGTCCTTTACTGTACTGTCCTGTCCTGTCCTTTACTGTGCTGTCCTTTTCCTGTCCTTTACTGTACTGTCCTTTACTGTACTGTCCTTTTCCTGTCCTTTACTGTACTGTCCTTTTCCTGTCCTGTCCTTTACTGTACTGTCCTTTTCCTGTCTTGTCCTTTACTGTACTCTCCTTTTCCTGTCCTGTCCTTTGCTGTACTGTCCTGCCTTGCCCTTTACTGTACTGTCCTTTTCCTGCCCTTTACTGTACTGTCCTGTCCTGTCCTTTACTGTACTGTCCTGCCCTGCCCTTTACTGTCCTGTCCTGCCCTGCCCTTTACTGTACTGTCCTTATCCTGTCCTTTACTGTACTGTACTTTTCCTGTCCTGTCCTTTACTGTACTGTCCTGTCTTGTGTCCTGCTCTTTACTGTACTGTCCTTTATTGTACTGTCCTGTCCTTTACTGTACTGTCCTTTTCCCGTCCTTTACTGTACTGTCCTGTCTTGTGTCCTGCTCTTTACTGTACTGTCCTTTACTGTCCTTTACTGTACTGTCCTGTCTTGTGTCCTGCCCTTTAATGTACTGTCCTTTATTGTACTGTCCTGTCTTGTGTTTTTCCCTTTACTGTACTGTCCTTTTCCTGTCGTGCCCTTTACTGCACTGTCCTTTTCCTGTCCTTTTCTGTGCTGTCCTGTCTTGTGTCCTGCCCTTTACTGTACTGTCCTTTACTGTCCTGTCCTGCCCTGCTCTTTATTGTACTGTCCTTTTCCTGTCCTTTACTGTACTGTCCTGCCTTGTGTCCTGCCCTTTACTGTACTGTCATTTACTGTCCTGCCCTGCCCTTTACTGTACTGTCCTTTTCCTGTCCTGCCCTTTACTGTACTGTCCTTTACTGTCCTGTCCTGCCCTGTCCTTTACTGTCCTGTCCTGCCCGGCTCTTTACTGTACTGTCCTTTTCCTGTCCTTTACTGAACTGTCCTTTTCCTGTCCTGCCCTTTACTGTACTGTTCTTTACTGTCCTGTCCTGCCCTGCCCTTTACTGTACTGTCCTTTTCCTGTCCTTTACTGTACTGTCCTTTTCCTGTCCTTTACTGTACTGTCCTTTTCCTGTCCTGCCCTTTACTGTACTGTTCTTTACTGTCCTGTCCTGCCCTGCCCTTTACTGTACTGTCCTTTTCCTGCCCTTTACTGTACTGTCCTTTTCCTGTCCTTTACTGTACTGTCCTTTACTGTCCTGTCCTGCCCTGTCCGTTACTGTACTGTCCTTTTCCTGTCCTTTACTGTACTGTCCTTTTCCTGTCCTGTCCTTTACTGCACTGTCCTGTCCTGTCCTTTACTGTACTGTCCTTTTCCTGTCCTTTACTGTACTGTGCTTTTCCTGTCCTTTACTGTACTGTCCTTTTCCTGTCCTGTCCTTTACTGTCCTTTTCCTGTCCTGTCCTTTACTGTACTGTCCTTTTCCTGTCCTTTACTGTACTGTCCTTTTCCTGTCCTTTACTGTACTGTCCTTTTCCTGTCCTGTCCTTTACGGTACTGTCCTGTCCTGTCCTTTACTGTACTGTCCTTTTCCTGTCCTTTACTGTCCTTTTCCTGTCCTGTCCTTTACTGTACTGTCCTTTTCCTGTCCTTTACTGTACTGTCCTTTTCCTGTCCTTTACTGTACTGTCCTTTTCCTGTTCTGTCCTTTACTGTACTGTCCTTTTCCTGTCCTGTCCTTTACTGTACTGTCCTTTTCCTGTCCTGTCCTTTACTGTACTGTCCTGCCCTGCCCTTTACTGTACTGTCCTTTTCCTGTCCTGTCCTTTACTGTACTGTCCTGTCCTGTCCTTTACTGTCCTGTCCTGCCCTGTCCTTTACTGTCCTGTCCTGCCCTGCCCTTTACTGTACTGTCCTTATCCTGTCCTTTACTGTACTGTCCTTTTCCTGTCCTTTACTGTACTGTCCTTTTCCTGTCCTGCCCTGCCCTTTACTGCCCTTTACTGTACTGTCCTTTTCCTGTCCTTTACTGTACCGTCCTTTTCCTGTCCTTTACTGTACTGTCCTTTTCCTGTCCTGCCCTTTACTGTACTGTTCTTTTCCTGTCCTTTACTGTACTGTCCTGTCTTGTGTCCTGCTCTTTACTGTACTGTCCTTTACTGTCCTTTACTGTACTGTCCTGTCTTGTGTCCTGCCCTTTAATGTACTGTCCTTTATTGTACTGTCCTGTCTTGTGTTTTGCCCTTTACTGTACTGTCCTTTTCCTGTCGTGCCCTTTACTGTACTGTCCTTTTCCTGTCCTTTACTGTACTGTCCTGTCTTGTGTCCTGCCCTTTACTGTACTTTCCTTTACTGTCCTGTCCTGCCCTGCTCTTTATTGTACTGTCCTTTTCCTGTCCTTTACTGTACTGTCCTGCCTTGTGTCCTGCCCTTTACTGTACTGTCCTTTTCCTGTCCTTTACTGTACTGTCCTGCCTTGTGTCCTGCCCTTTACTGTACTGTCCTTTTCCTGTCCTTTACTGTACTGTACTGCCATTTACAGTCTTTTACTGTACTGTCCTTTACTGTACTGTCCTTTCCCTGTCCTGTCTTTTACTGTACTGTCCTTATCCTGTCCTGCCCTTTACTGTACTGTCCTTATCCTGTCCTGTCCTTTACTGTACTGTCCTTATCCTGTCCTGTCCTTTACTGTACTGCCCTGTCCTGTCCTTTACTGTATGTTCTTTTCCTGTCTTGTCCTTTACTGTACTGTCCTTTTCCTGTCTCGTCCTTTACTGTACTGTCCTTATCCTGTCCTGTCCTTTACTGATTTAATGTGGCCAGTCTTGTGTCCTGTCTTGTGTCCTGTCTTGTGTCCTGTCTTGTGTCCTGTCTTGTGTCCTGTCCTTTACTGTATTATCGTGGCCAGTCTTGTGTCCTGTCTTGTGTCTTGTCTTGTGTCCTGTCTTGTGTCCTGTCTTGTGACCTGTCTTGTGTCCTGTCTTGTGTCCTGTCTTGTGTCCTGTCTTGTGTCCTGTCTTGTGTCCTGTCTTGTGTCCTGTCTTGTGTCCTGTCCTTTACTGTATTATCGTGGCCAGTCTTGTGTCCTGTCTTGTGTCTTGTCTTGTGTCCTGTCTTGTGACCTGTCTTAAGTCCTGTCTTGTACTCTGTCTTGTTACCTGTCTTGTGTCCTGTCCTTTACTGTACTGTCCTTTTCCTGTCCTGCCCTTTACTGTACTGTCCTTTTCCTGTTCTTTACTGTACTGTCCTTTTCCTGTCCTGCCCTTTACTGTACTGTCCTTTTCCTGTCCTTTACTGTACTGTCCTTTTCCTGTCCTGCCCTTTACTGTACTGTCCTTTTCCTGTCCTTTACTGTACTGTCCTTTTCCTGTCCTGTCCTTTACTGTACTGTCCTGTCCTGTCCTTTACTGTACTGTCCTTTTCCTGTCCTGCCCTTCACTGTCCTTTACTGTACTGTCCTTTTCCTGTCCTGCCCTTTACTGTACTGTCCTTTTCCTGTTCTTTACTGTACTGTCCTTTTCCTGTCCTGCCCTTTACTGTCCTTTACTGTACTGTCCTTTTCCTGTCCTGCCCTTTACTGTACTGTCCTTTTCCTGTCTTGTCCTTTACTGTACTGTCCTGTCTTGTGTTCTGTCCTTTACTGTATTGTTGTGGCCAGTCGTGTGTCCTGTCTTGTGTCCTGTCTTGTGTCCTGTCTTGTGTCCTGCATTGTGTCCTGTCTTGTGTCCTGTCTTGTGTCCTGTCCTTTACTGTACTGTCCTTTTCCTGTCCTGCCCTTTACTGTACTGTCCTTTTCCTGTTCTTTACTGTACTGTCCTTTTCCTGTCCTGCCCTTTACTGTACTGTCCTTTTCCTGTCCTGTCCTTTACTGTACTGTCCTGTCCTGTCCTTTACTGTACTGTCCTTTTCCTGTCCTGCCCTTCACTGTTCTTTACTGTACTGTCCTTTTCCTGTCCTGCCCTTTACTGTACTGTCCTTTTCCTGTTCTTTACTGTACTGTCCTTTTCCTGTCCTGCCCTTTACTGTCCTTTACTGTACTGTCCTTTTCCTGTCCTGCCCTTTACTGTACTGTCCTTTTCCTGTCTTGTCCTTAACTGTACTGTCCTGTCTTGTGTTCTGTCCTTTACTGTATTGTTGTGGCCAGTCTTGTGTCCTGTCTTGTGTCCTGTCTTGTGTCCTGTCTTGTGTCCTGTCCTTTACTGTATTGTCGTGGCCAGTCTTGTGTCCTGTCTTGTGTCCTGTCTTGTGTCCTGTCTTGTGTCCTGTCTTGTGACCTGTCTTGTGACCTGTCTTGTGTTCTGTCCTTTACTGTATTGTCGTGACCAGTCGTGTGTCCTGTCTTGTGTCCTGTCTTGTGTCCTGTCCTGTGTCCTGCATTGTGTCCTGTTTTGTGTCCGCTCTTGTGTCCTGTCTTGTGTCCTGTCTTGAGTCCTGTCCTGTCCTATCCTGCCCTTTACTGTATTGTCCTGTGTCGAGTTCTGTCTTGTCCTATCTTTTGTAACTCTGTCTGCTCGTGCGTGTCTGTCTGCCTATCAGACGCACCGCTAAAACATTCAATGACTGTTTCTTCGCCATCCAATGAAATTTCATATGGTGGATTGTTTATGTACGTGCATTGGGCGTTGAACTATACAGCTTCACAGACCATATCAAAACGTGGAGGAATTGGAAGACTTTAATCAGACAAGGTCACGACGAAGGGGACCTTTGTCCTCCAAACAACTCGGACTTCAGCGCCGACCACTGATGATACCTCTGATCGCTCCAACCGCAGCGGTAACTGTGGAAACAAAGGAGAGTTTCCCAGTGTAATCGAACGGATCATCTAACACCAAATTTCGTTTCACGACTCTATTCCTCTTGTCACGAACCTCATCGGCTGACTTTATTCCGTATCACTCATTCAATCAAAGACATGTCCAAAACTTGCAGCAAACCATACTTTAATCCACGGATCCTTTCTCTTTTTGTCCGTCCATCTTCAAATCCAACTCCGCCATAGACGGTCCCAAGCCCGTTTGCGAAAGGAGGAGGGTTGGGCGTGGGGCTAGCAACCCCACCCTGGAAAAACGCTTCTTGCTACAGAAACCAACACTGCAAAGGAAACCTCAGATGATAAAGGTATACGACCCGGGGGAGAGTGTATGAAGCGGATCAACCAAACCCGAGAGGGAGTTGACTCGCCGATGAACCTTCTCTTCCCCAAGACCGTGACAAGGATTGGATTATGGAATGTGAGAACACTCTACGAGACAGGAAAGTCAGCGCAAGTGGCGCGAGAAGCGGAGAAGTACGGGATAGACATTCTGGGACTTAGCGAGGTTCGATGGACATCATCCGGACAAGTCACCTTGGCTTCAGGGCATCTTCTGCTATATTCGGGTCCGCCGAACGAGGACGATAACCACAGGAATGGCGTCGGCCTGATGCTGTCCAAGAGAGCGAGTAGAAGTCTGATTGAGTGGAAACCCATCAGCGAGAGAATCCTGACAGCACGATTCCACTCCAAGTTCCAGAAAGTGACTCTCATCCAGTGCTACGCACCGACCAACGCAGCAGAACAAAAGGCCAAGGATGAGTTTTATGAACAGTTGCAGAGTGTGGTGGAGAGGACTCCAAACAGAGACATCACCATTGTCCAAGGTGACTTTAACGCCAAGGTAGGAGACAGCAACACCGGTCGGGAACTCATCATGGGAACACAGGGTGTCGGAGACATGAACGAGAACGGCGAGATGTTTGCAGACTTCTGTCAACAGAACGACCTGATGATTGGTGGAACTATATTCCCTCACCGCAGGATTCACAAGGTCACGTGGATGTCCCCGGACTCAAGAACCGAGAACCAGATCGACCACATGACGATCTCACGGAGGTGGAGAAGAACCCTACTGGATGTCAGAGCTTACAGAGGTGCCGATGCAGGATCTGACCATGCCTTGCTGATTGGAAAACTGAAAGTCAGGATCCGAGCTGTCAAGAAAACTGGTCCACAGAGGCACCCTCGCTTCGACGTCTCCAAGCTGAAGACAACAACACAACAGAAGGACTTCGCCATCTCGCTAACGAACAGATATCAGGTGCTGGCTGATCTGGAGGATGGCTCCCTGGAGAAGAAGTGGGAACGAGTCAAGTTCACATTTACTGCAGCCTCCGAAGAACTACTTGGGTTCAGAAAAAGGGAGTACAAGAGCTGGCTCTCAGAGGAGACAATCAGGAAGATTGAGGAGAGACGAGACACCAAGCAGCGACTCAACCACGCCAGAACCAGAGCACAGAAAAAGCAGACTCAGCAAGAGTACAACCTGAGGAACAAGGAAGTGAAGTGGAGTGCGAGGAGAGACAAGAGGGAGCTGGTGGATAAACTTGCTACTGAAGCAGAAGAGGCAGCGGAGAAGAACGACATGAAGACCCTATATGACATCACACGACAGCTCTCTAAGAGGAAGACGAACACCAACAGACCAGTCCGTGGAAGAGATGGAAACGTTCTCAGCAAGGCAGCAGACCAACTGGATCGGTGGAAGGAGCACTTTGCCAGCCTCCTCAACGGCACACTTGTTGGAAACCCCTCCATGGTTGAGGAAGGAGAGGACCTTGATGTCAGTCTGGACCCAATCTCCAGAGCAGAAGTGATCAGCGCCATCAAGAAGATAAAGAGTGGGAAGGCACCAGGACCAGACAACATCCCACCTGAGGCCCTTAAGGCAGATCCTGGAGCCACAGCGGAAATCATGATCGACCTGCTGCAGGAAGTCTGGGAGAGGGAGGAAGTGCCGGAAGAATGGAAGACCGGACACATTGTCAAAATCCCGAAGAAAGGAGACCTCAGCAACTGCCAGAACTGGAGAGGAATTCAGCTCCTGTCACTCCCAGGAAAAGTCTTCACCAGGGTGATCCTCGAGAGAATCAAGGAGGCCGTCGACACCAGACTGAGGGAAGAGCAAGCAGGATTCCGAGCTGGCCGTTCCTGCACTGACCAGATAGCGACCCTCAGGATCATCATTGAACAGTCGCTGGAATGGCAGTCACCACTCTATGTCAATTTTGTGGACTTCAAGAAAGCCTTTGACATGGTGGATAGGGCAACCATTTGGAGAATCCTCAGACACTATGGCATCCCTCAGAAGATCGTCAGCGTAATCCAGAACCTCTATGAAGGCACCAGCTGCAGAGTTGTGCACAACACTGACCTGTCGCCGCCATTTGACGTCAACACCGGAGTGAGACAAGGATGTCTCCTTTCTCCTTTAATCTTCTCCCTGGTGATCGACTGGGTGATGAAGACTGTTACGGACCAACCACGGGGCATTCAGTGGACACTCACTGGCAAACTGGAAGACTTGGACTTCGCAGATGACATCGGCCTCCTGTCACACACCCATGGGCACATGCAAGCAAAGACGGAGAGGCTGCACGACATTGCCAAGACAACAGGACTGGAGATCAACGTCCCCAAGACCAAGAGCCTCCGAGTGAACGCCTCCAGGAAAGATCCCATCACCATTGATGGTCAAGCCATAGAGGACGTCGAACGCTTCACGTACCTGGGCAGCGTGGTCAGCAAGACTGGAGGGACAGATGAAGACGTGAGAGCCAGGATAGGCAAAGCACGACACGCCTTCGTCACCCTGAAACCAGTGTGGAGAAATGAGAGCCTCAGCCGTCACACCAAACTGAGGATCTTCAACACAAATGTTAAATCTGTGCTGCTCTACGGATCTGAAACCTGGAGACATACCAAGAGCATCGGCCACAAGCTGCAAGTCTTCATCAACACCTGCCTCCGCCAGATCCTGCGTATCAGATGGCCAGAAAGAATCTCCAATAAAGAACTCTGGCAACGTACCAGGCAGGAGTCGATCGTCAACGCCATCCAAAGAAGGAAATGGAAGTGGATTGGGCACACCCTGCGCAGAAACGATGCCTGCATTCCACGCCACGCCTTGGACTGGAACCCTCAGGGTAAACGGAAGCGTGGTCGACCAGCACTGACCTGGAAAAGAACCCTACAGGCAGAGCTGAGGACAGTCCGGATGACATGGGGAGAGGCAAAGAGGGCAGCCCAAGACCGACAGAGGTGGAGACTTGCAGTGGAGGCCCTATGCTCCGACCGGAGCGAAGAGGAATAATGTAATGTAAATGTAATCTTCAAATCCTTTTTTTATCCACACGTTGATCTCCTTTCAAGCAACATTCCCCTAAACTTCATTGTGACGAGGACAATTGAATTATTTCTACTAAGTACACAAAGAGATGGGACAGGAAGCCTATAGTTTTCCTCCTACATGAACCTGTCCACGCAGACACTCGCTGTGAGCGCTCATCTCTGAACATTAAAATAAACCTTTTGATCTCGCGAGATGATCGCATATGATGCGTTAGGGTTGCTTCTGCAAAACCCGTCTCTGGTCATGAATCGGGTCTCTCCCGTGTATGCAATCCTGCGGTACCTTTAGTCATGAATCAGTCGTTCTAACGTTCTTCGCACAGTGCAGAAACGTGTGTGGATAACAGATTTGATCAAGTGGTCCAACAATCGAGGCCTAAGTGTTAAGCAGTCTGTGGCGCAGATGGGTGACAAGTCGCTCTACAAATTTATTCAAGCCAGTGCCTTTGAAGGAACCAACCACCATGACTGCTGATTTGCAGGAACTAAAAGGGGCAATGCAATGTTGCCATTCCCTATAAACGAACAGTGTGCCATATTACAGCACCAAGAACCACAGTGATGATCGATAGAAAACTCCGAACGCTTCCGATAATCAAAGTGAAGTCGAATACGCAATAGGAGATCGTAGCAACCTTTTGCCGAACTTTATTGTCCCTTGCTGACTGTGTAATGACTAAAACAGTGCCATAGTGGATTCCTATCAACAATACTGCGGTAGCAAAGTGATAGTATGACACTGAAGGATGTACAGGACAGGTTGATTTTGACCACCACAAAGCAGTTATTCCCCTATCCTCTTCCCCGTCCCAGCGCTAAAAACGGTCTGTGTATCCATGAATTCCTTGGGACCTTGAACCAAGCACAGAGAAATGCATGTTACGCTAGTCATTTTCCCAAAGCTAAAGCGAAGCGATCTGGGCGATGTACATGTATGTATGCCAGGTTTCCGAATGCAGTGAATATCTTTTTGCCCGTGAAATGTCACTTGAAATATCTCATTTCATTTCTTTCCGGTAATGAGTAGTTGAAATACTGTTTAAAAGTTTCGTTTCACACCACCTAAGTTAGGCATTTAATAGAATGACGAAAGAGTATACACATGTCAAAACAAGAAGTAGTCACTCTACAACGAATGTGCCAACAAAAGCACACATAATCGCTGGTTTCAACTGTCTATGCTAGTCTGGTGAATTTGAAGGTGATTGTTGTCACCACTCAACGTCATGATATTCTACACCATGACAGACAAAACCCTACATTAATAGTTCATTTCGACATTTTTGGTCGCATTTCCCTCTGTTCAATACGTAGTTTATTCCCTTCGGTGAAAAGCATGCACACACGAAAGTCACTAAAATAACGCAAATGCCTCTTCAGAATAAACAAACGCAATCAATGTTGGCTTGTTGCTTTCGTTCATTTGTCTTTGAGACTGCGGTGAGTAATGTAATGAGGAATCAGTATACACTGCACCATAAGATGAAGAATATACCAATACACTTTTGGAGTCGAGCTGATATCAGATTCTCCTAGGAAAAAGCCAGATAAATTCAAAATGTATGTATTCGCACAGGAGATATGAGAATGGATGATAACTAGTTTGTATCATTGGTGCTGCTTTGATTTGCATTAGGAATAGAATTTACGAAATAAAGCCTAAAACCAGGGAAGAAAATGTTTGTCATTGCATTTCGAATGAAACGCATTACGGCCAGTGTGTGATTCTCAGGGGAAATTCTGGAGTTGCGTTTTATCTTTGATCATGATGGTTTATCAAGGACTCCATGTGTGGCCTATTATCATGTACAAGGCTCATGTTTGGTTTTCTTCGCCCTGTTCCAGCAGGTTTTGACCTCGTCTCTGCACATCCACGCTCTGTCCCCGCAGTCACGTGATCTCGTCCTACAGCGCTTGGCTTTGTCGTTGCACACCCACACCTCGTCACTGCACTCGCTCTCCTCCTTCTCACAGTGCAGCGCCTCATCTTCGCATCTCCAAAACCCGTTTCTGCATTTCCTTGGGTTCCCGCGACATTTCCTAGCCGTGTCTATGCATTTCCTTGCCTGGAACCTGCAATTCGTAACCTTGCTTTTGCACCCTCTTTCTCTCGAACTGCATTCCTTCATCTCGCCGCTGCATTTCATCTTTAAGGTTGCGCATCTCCGAGCAGTGCTGCTGCATTTTCTACTTTTCCTCCTGCATTTTCTGGCGGCTTCCTCGTATTTTTTCGCTCTATTCGTGCATGCCTGGTCTTTTTTTCTGCAATCTCTCATCCCGTCTTTACACGTCTGAACATTGCGCTGGCATTGTTTAGCCTGGCTGCTACACATATCTGCTCTATTGTGACATTCTCTTACATCGCTGCTGCATTTCCAAGCCCGCTCGCTACATTTCCCAGCCTCACTCGTGCATTTTGAAGTCGTCTTGCTGCACATTTCTGCTATTTTTGTGCACATTTTTGTCCTACGTTTGCAACCCTTAGCTTTCTCTTTGCAAATGTTGGCTTTGTTTCCGCATTTCCTGACCTCCTCGAGGTATTTGCTACTTTTGTCTTTTTGCCGTCTAGCATTTATCAAGCAACTCATTACGTTCTTTTCGCATTGTATGTCATCGCGTTGGCATTTGCTGACTCTTCGGTTGCATTGGTCGACCTTGCTTCTGCACTTTCTGGATTTGTTTCTGCATTTTCTTACCTTATTCTTGCATCGATTTGTTTTTCTTCTACATCTTTTCTCCCTTTTCATGCATTTTCCGAGCTCACGTTTACATTTTCTACTTTTGTTCATACAGATTCTAGATATATCGCTACAATTCCCGACCACGCGGTAACATTTCTTAGATAGCGCTTTGCATTCGGCAACCGTGTCAGTGCTGTCATTAACGGGGTTGCTACGTCTTATAAGCAGCGTATTTGGGCATTTTCCAGCCTCCTCCCTACATCGCATTGCTTTGATAGAACACGTGTGGATCTCGTTCCTGCATTCCCTAATCTTATCCCGGCATGACCTGGTCCCTGAGGTGCACAGTAGTCTTACGACTCTGCATGCCTGCACACTGCCAGCACAGGTCCTCGTCGCTTCTGCACATGCTCTGGACTTCTCCACGCACTTTCTGGTATCTTCCCTGCAGTCCCTGACTTTGGTCCCGCACTGTCTAACAGCGCTTCTACATTTTCTTGCTTCTGTTTGGCAGCTCCTGGCCTCAACTCCGCCAGTCCCCACTGGGGTTGTCAACCGTCCATCAATGGTGTCGCCGCCACCGCTGCTGCTGCTACTGCTGCCACTGCAACTGCTGCTACTGCAACTGCTGCTACTGTTGCGGCTGTTGTTGCTGCCGCTGCTACTCGTACCACTGATGCTACTACTGATGCCACTACCACTTCTGCTGCTACTGCTGTTGCTGGGGCTTTTACTGCTGCTACTGCTGTTGCTGGGGTTTTTACTGCTGCCACTCCTGCTGCTGCTGCTTCCACGACTGCTACTGCTGTTGCTGCTGCTGCTGCTGCCACTACTGCTGGTACTGCTGTTGCTGCTGCCACTACTGCTGTTACTGCTGTTACTGCTGCCACTACTGCTGGTACTGCTGTTGGTGCTGCTTGTACGGCTGCTACTGCTGTTGCTGCTGCTGCTGCTGTTGCTACTACTGCTACTACTACGGCTACTACTGCTGTTACTGCTATTGTTTCTGCTGCTGCCTCTACTGCTGCTGCTGCTGCCACCACTGCTACTACTGCTGCTACTACTGCCACTAATGATACTACTGCTGCTACTGCTGTTGCTGGGGCTTTTACTGCTGCTACTGCTGTTGCTGGGGCTTCTACTGCTGTTACTGCTGTTGTTGCTGCCACTACTGCTGTTACTGCTGCCACCACTGCTACTACTGCTGCTACTGCTGTTGCTGCTGCCACTACTGCTGTTACTGCTGCCACCACTGCTAGTACTGCTGCTACTGCTGTTGCTGGGGCTTCTACTGCTGCTACTGCTGTTGCTGGGGCTTTTACTGCTGCTACTGCTGTTGCTGGGGCTTTTACTGCTGCTACTGCTGTTGCTGGGGCTTCTACTGCTGCTATTTCTGTTGCTGGGGCTTCTACTGCTGCTACTGCTGTTGCTGCGGCCACCACTGCTGGTACTGCTGTTACTGCTGTTGCTGCTGCCACTACTGCTGCTACTGCTGTTGCTGGGGCTTCTACTGCTGCTACTGCTGTTGATGGGTCTTTTACTGCTGCTACTGCTGTTGCTGCTGCCACTACTGCTGCTACTGCTGTTGCTGCTGCCACTACTGCTGCTACTGCTGTTGCTGGGGCTTCTACTGCTGCTACTGCTGTTGCTGGGGCTTCTCATGCTGCTACTGCCGTTGCTGCTGCCACTACTGCTGGTACTGCTGTTACTGCTGTTGCTGCTGCCACTACTGCTGTTACTGCTGTTGCTGGGGCTTCTACTGCTGCTACTGCTGTTGCTGGGGCTTCTACTGCTGCTACTGCTGTTGCTGGGGCTTCTACTGCTGCTACTGCTGTTGCTGCTGCCACTACTGCTGCTACTGCTGTCACCACTGCTACTACTGCTGCTACTGCTGTTGCTGGGGCTTTTACTGCTGCTACTGCTGTTGCTGGGGCTTCTACTGCTGCTACTGCTGTTGCTGCTGCCACTACTGCTGCTACTGCTGTCACCACTGCTACTACTGCTGCTACTGCTGTTGCTGGGGCTTTTACTGCTGCTACTGCTGTTACTGGGGCTTCTACTGCTGCTACTGCTGTTGTTGCTGCCACTTCTGCTACTACTGCTGCTACTGCTGTTACTGGGGCTTCTACTGCTGCTACTGCTGTTGCTGCTGCCACTACTGCTGTTACTGCTGTCACCACTGCTACTACTGCTGCTACTGCTGTTGCTGGGGCTTTTACTGCTGCTACTGCTGTTGCTGGGGCTTCTACTGCTGCTACTGCTGTTGCTGCTGCCACTACTGCTGCTACTGCTGTCACCACTGCTACTACTGCTGCTACTGCTGTTGCTGGGGCTTTTACTGCTGCTACTGCTGTTGCTGGGGCTTTTACTGCTGCTACTGCTGTCACCACTGCTACTACTGCTGCTACTGCTGTTACTGGGGCTTCTACTGCTGCTACTGCTGTTACTGGGGCTTCTACTGCTGCTACTGCTGTTGCTGGGGCTTCTACTGCTGCTACTGCTGTTGCTGCTGCCACCACTGCTACTACTGCTGCTACTGCTGTTGCTGGGGCTTCTACTGCTGCTACTGCTGTTGCTGGGGCTTCTACTGCTGCTACTGCTGTTGCTGGGGCTTCTACTGCTGCTACTGCTGTTGCTGCTGCCACTACTGCTGCTACTGCTGCCACCACTGCTACTACTGCTGCTACTGCTGTTGCTGCTGCCACTACTGCTGTTATTGCTGCCACCACTGCTACTACTGCTGCTACTGCTGTTGCTGCTGCCACTACTGCTGTTACTGCTGCCACCACTGCTACTACTGCTGCTACTGCTGTTGCTGGGGCTTTTACTGCTGTTACTGCTGTTGCTGCTGCCACTACTGCTGTTATTGCTGCCACCACTGCTACTACTGCTGCTACTGCTGTTGCTGCTGCCACTACTGCTGTTACTGCTGCCACCACTGCTACTACTGCTGCTACTGCTGTTGCTGGGGCTTCTACTGCTGCTACTGCTGTTGCTGGGGCTTTTACTGCTGCTACTGCTGTTGCTGCTGCTTCCACGGCTGCTACTGCTGCTGCTGCCACTACTGCTGCTACTGCTGTTGCTGCTGCCACTACTGCTGGTACTGCTGTTGCTGCTGCTTCCACGGCTGCTACTGCTGCTGCTGCCACTACTGCTGCTACTGCTGTTACTGCTGCCACTACTGCTGGTACTGCTGTTGCTGCTGCTTGTACGGCTGCTACTGCTGTTGCTGCTGCTGCTTCTGTTGCTACTACTACGGCTACTACTGTTGCTACTGCTATTGTTTTTGCTGCTGCCTATACTGCTGCTGCTGCTGCCACCACTGCTACTACTGCTGCTACTACTGCCACTAATGATACTACTGCTGCTATTGCTGCTTCTGCTGCCGCTTCTGCTGCTGCTTCTACTGCTGCTGTCACCACCGCTGATGTTGCTACTGCCACTGCTGTTGCTGCTATTGTTGTTGCTGCCGCCGCCTCCACTGTCGCTGCTGGAAGCCGCCTTTGTAACGCTACTACTGCTGCTACTGCTGTTGTTAATGCTGCTACTACTGCTGCTGCTGCTGCCACTATGGCTGCTACTGCTACCACTACTGCTGTTGTTTATGTTGCTACTGCTGATGCTGATGCCACTACTGCTGCTACTTCTGTTACTGCTGCTGCTGCTGCTGCTATTGCTGTTGCTGCCGCCTTCACTGTCGCTGCTAGAGAAAGTCTTGGAATCGCTGATTCCTCCACTGCTGCCGCCTTGATCCATGCCAACTGTCACGTTGACAGTCTCCGCGGGCTCCGCCGAGATCACCGCTGGAACAAGGCCACGGCGTCAAAACCGAGAGGTGGGGATGGGGGTGGGGGGTGGGGGGTGGGGGATGGAAATTGCTATCGGAGGAGGTTTCGCAAAATGATATCGTGTTCGAGTAGGTATTCGCGATGCACTGGGCATTGGGACGAGGTTACCTATTCACCGTTAAATCCCGATGGATCAATAGCTGGAGACCGATTCCCCGGGCTTAATCTAAAAATAGAAGCAATCACGTAAGACCCTCCATCTTTTCAGGATAAGAACTGGAATGCATATAGAAGAAGAGTATGTGTTAGTACTTTTGAGGAAAAAAGGCTCGGTCGATGATGATTTTAAAAAAGGGCATCGAATCATGAAGACAGCTTGATTACAACTAAAAGTCAGCTAAAATATTGATAATGGATAAGTTTTACTTTTGTCATTTGTACACAGACCCCCTTTAACACCTTGTAAACAAAACATGCTGATCAAGGGGAGTGTCCCAACGCCGTAGCTGACAGACGTGCACAATGGAAGCGTGATGCATGACGAAACTTGTCGGTGACAGGAGTCACGGCTACATTCTTTAATAGCAGTTCTTATGCATGACGGCTTTCGCTTTTAGAGGTAGTGATTCTGTGTCTCGCTGTTGCACAACCGGGTTTGAGGACCAAGATTGCGCTTATGAGCTGGTAATCACTGATTGTAGCACAGTATACATTCTGATCAAAGTGTGATATGTGCAGTTGATGGGAGATGATTTGACAATAACTAGCAATCGCCATTGATCGGTGTGTTGGTTCACAAATCGTTTTCGGGTCTGTGTACAAATTATAAAAACCGCTGGCGCTGAACCTCCAGGTTTTGGCATAGAAAAAGAAGATCGGGTTCGAACCCGCAACTTCTCGAGAAAAGAGGGGGGAAAACCACACACACACACACACACACACACACACACACACACACACACACACACACACACACACACACACACACACACACAAAACCAGGTCGGATTCGAACCCACAACCTCTTGAAAAAAGAGAAGAAAAAAAAAGTTTCAGCGCAGAATCGAACCTGGTCATGCATGACCAAGAGACAAACGCTCTACCAATCCTGTCTTTGGAGATCTTGTGTGCCTGAGTTTTTGTAAAGCATTTATAGGGTTCGCAGCGACAACTTACAAGTGACCGTGAAATAGGAAGGTGTGAGATGAGATTTTACCCTGGGAGTAAACAAAATAAGTTTATTTCAGACCATTTACCTTTGCTGAAACTACTGTGTTCTGACAGCCATCTGGTTTGTAGCATCGCACTTCTCGCACCTGTTCCGGTCAGTCTTTCCTGGCGAGCAGTGAAGTGCTTCACAAGGCGCCTCTTTTATGTTTCGTGTTTTGTTTATTGCTTGCTATTTCATTAATTGTATTGTATTTAATGTTTCTTTATTTCAACTGTACAGTGTGCGAGTGTTGGAATGCTTTGTATGAGTGTGGACTTTTTCATTGTAAACGCCATGAGCTTGCCTATTAGGGAAGGTATGTGCGTACAAATAGTCTGTATTATTATTATTATTATTATTATTATTATTATTATTATTATTATTATTATTATTATTATTATTATTATTATTATTAACCACAGACGAAAGTCCTGTAAGCTCCCAAGCTTTTGAAGGCTGCAAAATTCTCGCACTTTTGCCCAGCACAAAATATTGAACAATCCTGGCGTGGTTTATGTAAGGCAACTGGTTTTTGTCCACAGACCACAAACTGTTTGGTGTTTCATACGGATCTAACCCATCAACGTCAATAATCTTCTCATATAAGCTTTTTTTTTTTCTTTTTTCACAAGTGAAAATGACTACGCCTGGTCAGAAGACCAGTATCCGTAAGAGCGATGCAAATACAGCCAGAGAACCATCAGAATCGGCAAAAGGCCCTGGACGCCTAAGAAGGCCGAAGAATCTACTCTACTCTACTCAACTCAATGTTTTGTGAAAGTAGGAAAAGATAACTCTGACTCGAACTCGAAAACCTCCCCCCTCAAAATCAGTTGATGGAATGGTGATAAATTTCGCCTTTTCCTGTGTAGTGTATGAATAGCAGAATGCAAGTGCGTGCAAGGGTTTTTATAGTATTTCTTTAAAGCGATATGTATGTGAGAAACCGTTTGTTTCGTAATTTGTAAACATGAACACTAATTAGCCGAGTGCGTGGATAAGCGAGTGTACTGTAAACACTCAAATGAAAATCTCCACACTAAAGCTGGGAAAAGGGTCAAGGTGTCAGTAAACTATATCTCTCGTAAAAGATCTAAACACACTTTTCTCCATGGAAAAGCACGTCCCTAACAAGCTGGTCATAATAAAGAAATAAACACCGGACGCATAATTATTATCTGCGCGCTGAGCAGCAGACGATACACAATGATAAACGCAAGAACAGAAAAATCGAACTTCGTAATTTGTGATGCATAAGATTCCTTTCACTGTTGAACCTCAGGAGAAAATACTGTTGTTAAAAATGCTGAATTTGTTAAAAACTGTGATGACGAAGACAATGCAACGTGTGGAAAGTGCGCGGTCTTAGTAATGTATGGTCTTTGACTGAACTGAACTGAACTGAGGAAAAGATATCTCTGTTTGACTCGATATCGAGTTGGCTGTTCTGTCAATTGACATCTCAGGGGGGAGTTTTCGAGTTTACGACCTAAATAAATCACTTTGTTTTCAAGCCTCTATTCAGAAAATTTGATACATTAAATCGGACCTAACTTCCAGTAAGTGTGCAAAATGCCAAGGAAATCCGTCCAGTAGTTTTTGAGAAATCAGCCGTTGAGAATCGACAGAGAGACATACACACACAATAAATTACGTCACGTTATTGATGACGTCACACATTTCGCAATTTCGCCATTCCATGAATCGAGTATTTGGGGAGGCGCTTTCGAGTGTACGACCTTAAAAAACTACTTTCTCTTCCAGCCTCGATTCTGAAAATTGTATACATTCAATCGGACCTAACTTCCAGTTAGTGTGCAAAATGTCAAGGAAATCCGTCTAGTAGTTTTTGAGAAATCAGCCGTGAAGTTGGGACAGACAGACTACTGCTGCTACTGCTGTTGCTGGAGATTCTACTGCTGCTACTGCTGTGGCTTCTACTGCTGCTACTGCTGTTGCTGCTGCCACCACTGCTACTACTGCTGCTACTGCTGTTGCTGGGGCTTCTACTGCTGCTACTGCTGTTGCTGGGGCTTTTACTTCTGCTACTGCTGTTGCTGCTGCTTCCACGGCTGCTACTTCTGCTGCTGCCACTACTGCTGGTACTGCTGTTGCTGCTGCTTGTACGGCTGCTACTGCTGTTGCTGCTGCTGCTGCTGTTGCTACTAGTACGGCTACTACTGCTGCTACTGCTATTGTTTCTGCTGCTGCCTCTACTGCTGCTGCTGCTGCCACCACTGCTACTACTGATGCTACTACTGCCACTAATGACACTACTGCTGCTATTGCTGCTTCTGCTGCCGCTTCTACTGCTGCTGTCACCACCGCTGATGTTGCTACTGCTACTGCTGTTGCTGCTATTGTTGTTGCTGCTGCCGCCTCCACTGTCGCTGCTGGAAGCCGCCTTGGTAACGCTACTACTGCTGCTACTGCTGTTGTTAATGCTGCTACTACTGCTGCTGCTGCTGACACTATGGCTGCTACTGCTACCTCTACTGCTGTTGTTTATGTTGCTACTGCTGATGCTGATGCCACTACTGCTGCTACTGCTGTTGTTTATTCTGCTTCTGCTGCCACTACTGCTGCTACTTCTGTTGCTGCTGCTGCTGCTGCTATTGCTGTTGCTGCCGCCTTCACTGTCGCTGCTAGAGAAAGTCTTGGAATCGCTGATTCCTCCACTGCTGCCGCCTTGATCCATGCCAACTGTCACGTTGACAGTCTCCGCGGGCTCCGCCGAGATCACCGCTGGAACAAGGCCACGGCGTCAAAACCGAGAGGTGGGGATGGGGGTGGGGGGTGGGGGGTGGGGGATGGAAATTGCTATCGGAGGAGGTTTCGCAAAATGATATCGTGTTCGAGTAGGTATTCGCGATGCACTGGGCATTGGGACGAGGTTACCTATTCACCGTTAAATCCCGATGGATCAATAGCTGGAGACCGATTCCCCGGGCTTAATCTAAAAATAGAAGCAATCACGTAAGACCCTCCATCTTTTCAGGATAAGAACTGGAATGCATATAGAAGAAGAGTATGTGTTAGTACTTTTGAGGAAAAAAGGCTCGGTCGATGACGATTTTAAAAAAGGGCATCGAATCATGAAGACAGCTTGATCACAACTAAAAGTCAGCAAAAATATTGATAATGGATAAGTTTTACTTTTGTCATTTGTACACAGACCCCCTTTAACACCTTGTAAACAAAACATGCTGATCAAGGGGTGTCCCAACGCCGTAGCTGACAGACGTGCACAATGGAAGCGTGATGCATGACGAAACTTGTCGGTGACAGGAGTCACGGCTACATTCTTTAATAGCAGTTCTTATGCATGACGGCTTTCGCTTTTAGAGGTAGTGATTCTGTGTCTCGCTGTTGCACAACCAGGTTTGAGGAGCAAGATTGCGCTTATGAGCTGGTAATCACTGATTGTAGCACAGTATACATTCTGATCAAAGTGTGATATGTGCAGTTGATGGGAGATGATTTGACAATAACTAGCAATCGCCATTGATCGGTGTGTTGGTTCACAAATCGTTTTCGGGTCTGTGTACAAATTATAAAAACCGCTGGAGCTGAAACTCCAGGTTTTGGCATAAAAAAAGAAGATCGGGTTCGAACCCGCAACTTCTCGAGAAAAGAGGGGGGAAAACCACACACACACACACACACACACACACACACACACACACACACACACACACACACACACACACACAAACACAAAAAACCAGGTCGGATTCGAACCCACAACCTTTTGAAAAAAGAGAAGAAAAAAAAAGTTTCAGCGCAGAATCGAACCTGGTTATGCATGACCAAGAGACAAACGCTCTACCAATCCTGTCTTTGGAGATCTTGTGTGCCTGAGTTTTTGTAAAGCATTTATAGCGTTCGCAGCGACAACTTACAAGTGACCGTGAAATAGGAACGTGTGAGATGAGATTTTACCCTGGGAGTAAACAACATAAGTTTATTTCAGACCATTTACCTTTGCTGAAACTACTGTGTTCTGACAGCCATCTGGTTTGTAGCATCGCACTTCTCGCACCTGTTCCGGTCAGACTTTCCTGGCGAGCAGTGAAGTGCTTCACAAGGCGCCTCTTTTATGTTTCGTGTTTTGTTTATTGCTTGCTATTTCATTAATTGTATTGTATTTAATATTTATTTATTTCAACTGTACAGTGTGCGAGTGTTGGAATGCTTTGTATGAGTGTGGACTTTTTCATTGTAAACGCCATGAGCTTGCCTATTAGGGAAGGTATGTGCGTACAAATAGTCTGTATTATTATTATTATTATTATTATTATTATTATTATTATTATTATTATTATTATTATTATTATTATTATTATTATTATTATTAACCACAGACGAAAGTCCTGTAAGCTCCCAAGCTTTTGAAGGCTGCAAAATTCTCGCACTTTTGCCCAGCACAAAATATTGAACAATCCTGGCGTGGTTTATGGAAGGCAACTGGTTTTTGTCCACAGACCACAAACTGTTTGGTGTTTCATACGGATCTAACCCATCAACGTCAATAATCTTCTCATATAAGCTTTTTTTTTTTCTTTTTTCACAAGTGAAAATGACTACGCCTGGTCAGAAGACCAGTATCCGTAAGAGCGATGCAAATACAGCCAGAGAACCATCAGAATCGTCCATGGACGCCTAAGAAGGCCGAAGAATCTACTCTACTCTACTCAACTCAATGTTTTGTGAAAGTAGGAAAAGATAACTCTGACTCGAACTCGAAAACCTCCCCCCTCAAAATCAGTTGATGGAATGGTGATAAATTTCGCCTTTTCCTGTGTAGTGTATGAATAGCAGAATGCAAGTGCGTGCAAGGGTTTTTATAGTATTTCTTTAAAGCGATATGTATGTGAGAAACCGTTTGTTTCGTAATTTGTAAACATGAACACTAATTAGCCGAGTCCCTGGATAAGCGAGTGTACTGTAAACACTCAAATGAAAATCTCCACACTAAAGCTGGGAAAAGGGTCAAGGTGTCATTAAACTATATCTCTCGTAAAAGATCTCAACACAATTTTCTCCATGGAAAAGCACGTCCCTAACAAGCTGGTCATAATAAAGAAATAAACACCGGACGCATAATTATTATCTGCGCGCTGAGCAGCAGACGATACACAATGATAAACGCGAGAAGAACAGAAAAATCGAACTTCGTAATTTGTGATGCATAAGATTCCTTTCACTGTTGAACCTCAGGAGAAAATACTGTTGTTAAAAATGCTGAATTTGTTAAAAACTGTGATGACGAAGACAATGCAACGTGTGGAAAGTGCGCGGTCTTAGTAATGTATGGTCTTTGACTGAACTGAACTGAACTGAGGAAAAGATATCTCTGTTTGACTCGATATCGAGTTGGCTGTTCTGTCAATTGACATCTCAGGGGGGGTTTTCGAGTTTACGACCTAAATAAATCACTTTGTTTTCAAGCCTCTATTCAGAAAATTTGATACATTCAATCGGACCTGACTTCCAGTAAGTGTGCAAAATGCCAAGGAAATCCGTCCAGTAGTTTTTGAGAAATCAGCCGTTGAGAATCGACAGAGAGACATACACACACAATAAA